>JAABNY020000108.1:795005-805918 GCA_015164015.2 Brevimyrus niger | reverse complement strand
ATATACGTGATGCATTAATAAATGTATCAAAGGTATCAAAGCAAGAAAGAACATAAAAAGCATTGTAGCCCAGGTATAAAAACCTGCCAAAAGTATAGAGGGATGAGGACAGGGGGAATGTCCACTAACCTCAGAAGAAACTGAAGTAGAGGCATCCAAAAGAACAGGAGTCTCCTCTTAACGGGGTCAGAGTCTGGCCTCACCCATATCCAGTCCCAACTACAGGTACAAAGTGGAGACGAGTGTCAACCTTGAACAATGTCTACTGATGTCATGGTTTTCACAAAAAGGAGCTCATGGAAAACTAGCTTATGTTGCCCAGAGCTTTTTGTCCACATCTGCAAGAACTGCAGGGTGTGACAAACTTTTCAGTATTCGGACTATGTTGCGCAGAAGCAGTCAGTACTGTCACCTGACAAAACCAGTTTCTGGGCCTCAGCATCTGGGTATATGAAGCTGAGGTGTGATGAAATGGAAAATGGAAATTCACTGTATGGAACACGTCCCAAACATCTGCAAGTGTTGCCTTTAAAGGAGACAGAAAGTTTTTCCCTTCTGGTTATTTTCCATTTTGAAACCATACATGTGTTGATAATGTAGCTGTTTAAAATCATGAAAGAGAAGCAGAAGGTGGATCTGCTCAGTCAAGATCTGCATGCATGTTTTCCTCTATTGTGTCATGCCGTCATCACCAGCATCATAACAAGTAACAAGGCGATTCAGGTAAATCACATCCAAATTTCAACAGGAATCGTTTTGTCCTTGCGGCAATGTTCCATTTTTAGAATGTACTCTTTTAATAGATATTTTTTATTAATAACTGTACGTTTATGACTGTTTTAAAATTTGTAATTGTGCAATTAATCATGATTAATTACATTGAAACACTTCATCTATCATGATCAAAGTATTAATTGATTGACAGTAGCATAATTTCTCGTTGTTGTTGTTGATGCTGTTATTTTGAAATTGATGAAGAACCGGACACATACAGATCCAGCCACTTCAATTTTCCCCTCCAAGCCGGCTTCCTGCCGGCTGCCTGCGGGATGCCTGCCAGAAGCCAGCCGAAGGATTAACCCCCCTCCTTCAGGGGGTGTGCCTAAATTCTTGTTTAAGCCCGCCCATTTATTCACTGGCTGAATATTTGAACACTCTTCTTTGCAGAATTTCTAGTTCATTTAAACCAGTTGGGTTCCTGTCATGGACCCGGCTTTTAAGCAAAACCCACAAATCTTCAATAGGGTTGAGATTGGGGGTACTTCACAAAGCAGGATTTCTTGCTTAGCCACATACTGTAACTTGCTGGAGTTAAGGTAACCTGAAGACACAGCCGAAGTCTTTACAACACCAGAGACAAACAGGGCTAGGTACTTGGCTAGCGAGCATGCCGGTACATACTAATCCAGAATAATGAGATTATACAGTACTGTATATACGGTGTGTTTGCTAGTCATTAATCACTACTGGGACTTCAGTTTGAAATGTTATGGTAGTATCTGATTTACAACTCAATACTACAATTTTTTTTTTGCCAGCTTATGAAACCTAATTAAGAAATGAATACATTAATCTTTTTTTTCCAGAGCTGATGGCTATTCTTTATTGATTGGTAGTTTAAATAAAATATCCATTGAACTAACACTTTCTGTCAAAGATGTCTTAATGATTTTAAGCAACCATGCTTCCTTTCTACAGTTCACTATGGGGCCCGGGGCCCTGGTTACGTGACTTGGTATCCCAGGTGTGGTTATTTATGTTCAGTATAGCAGTTATTTACGAATGAGAGTCTCTGCATTAAGAACACAAACCAAATGGCACTGCTGGGGTCTTTCCTGGGATATGTTTCAATTTTTCTCCGGATTTATTGATGCAGTTTCCAAAATAAACCTGAGAGGACAGAGGCATAGGCCAGCTAATTAAGTCTGGAACAGTGAGATTTGGCCATTTTAAATGCCCCCATTTAAAATTTTACAAATAAAAGATGGGAATGGTTTTCATGAGTGCAGTGGCACTTGGTGCAACTGTTCAAGTTAGCCCGTCAGTTCGTATCAATTTACTGGTATTTACAGTTTTTAAGAAAGAGATATAAAGAGAATATATCAAATTTAAATATAAGAAGGGGTGTAAAAAAACACTTGAATCACTTATGAGATCCAAAATAACCATGCATTCGGTTTGTTTACAAAACACTAATTTGTCTGATTTCCCAGATAATCCCTGAACATATTCTCTATGGGAAAGAAAAACAGACAACACAAATTTACAGTCAATGAGTGACTGAGTATTGCTCGATAAAAGCACCATTCATCTCAAAACCACACTTTAATGGTGCTAGCAGGGACCACATATGTTTTATTCTTTCAATATGTTGTTATAAAAAAGCTAACAGGACATCACAGACTTTGGACAGCAGCCAAATGTGAACTTAAGAGGTTCATGATCAAATGTATTATTTTTGCAATTTAATTGGGTGTGCTCCGTATAAATTGACGATATTTCCCCTTTGCCTTCATGCTGAAAGACAGTCCAAACACTTTGGCAGCTAGATCACTGCTGGCACTGATTGGAGAATCAGTGTGAGTTTAGTCAAATTACAGTCATTCTTCCAGGTTACGGCTACAGTTTGACCTAATAAGTTGAGTAATTGAGATCCTTGGTAAAACAGAGACGTTTCATAACAAATTTTCATGCCGGCAGTGTTTTTTTTAAAAAGTTAAACAAATGGGAAGAATGATTTCACTGTTGATTTTACAAATAATGACCCCAGAAAACAGTTGTGTAATGTACGGCTTCTTTCTATATTTAGGACGTTGTTCACATGTTTGTCGTAGCCGCGACAGTCAAGATGTAAAGAAATCGATACCGATCCAGCCCTACGGAAACGGCCGATGTGTAAAATCCGGCATCTTATGACCTCGCACAGTGCATCATCAGATTGACCGTGGTACTCCAGATGGAACAGACTCCCCCAGCCCCCCGCAGCTGTCATGGACAGACCACCTCATCTCCACTGCCGCCCCCTCCTCGTCTCTCCCTACCCCCATACCTCTCTCTGCATTGGACTGCTCCCAACAACAACATTACTTCCGCTGTCCACCACTGTGTTGCTTTTATTTGTCCATACAAGCCTCGTAAACCGAAAAATCGAGTAAAAATTCAGCCGTCGAAGCTTTTTATTTTAAGTTTTGGCAGCAGACAGAGACAAAGAGTTGGAAGTAGAAGCACAAATGGAAAACGAGGGAGGGGCATACTATGAGTGAGTTTTATCAGGAGAGCCCACAGGTTCTGTACTGCTTCTGTGAAACCAGGAACACAAATGCCAATAAAAAAAAATGTTGACTAACCTGCACCATGGCACCTCGTACTTCCCAAAGCCTCAATATTTATCTGGTAAATACATATATCTATGACTTAAAATGGATTTCAGAAGCTGCAGTCATTTCTACAGCAATGTTATTGTTGTGGGGATCCCGGTATATAGTGTGTTGGCACACCTGGACCGGCACATCCAGTAATATTAGACTGAGTACCCTGTTTTTTTCATGAGTGTTTAAAAATGATTGTGCCTCAATTATTTGGTTGCATCAAAAACCAGACCTGATTATGCTCCAATATAAAAACTCCCACGTCTCATATTTGTTTGTATATATTTGCCTACAGCAAGATTTTTTAATATGGGGAGAAATGTGATTAAGAAAATGCAACTGGAAAATGACATTAGCTAGTTTAGTTAATGTTTAAAGTCTGCAGAGTCCCTGCACTACAAAGTTGACTGAGCCGCAGAACCAGATTTTTAATATGGCACATGGTCCTTTGAAGGGTCCTCAGTCTTGTGGGTTGCATGATTTCTCATCGCTTGGACAAGCAATTTTGTTTAACTCAAGCACCCATGTCACATAATGCATCTTGGAAACATGCCTTTACCTCATGGTTTATGAATCCAGTCCTTGCGGACCTCAGACGGTCCACGTTTTTACTCTCTCCCAATTGCCAGGGAATTGCCAGAGAACAAAAAACATGGACCATCTGGAGGTCCAGGGTTGAAAAACAAGGGCCGTTAGGCTATGAAGCCTTTTCTGAATTCATATTCTTGACCTTCTGTAAACCATGTAATTATTCAGTTAATTCATAACCAGTGCAGGACAGGGAAAAGGCAGGATATCACTGAAAACCTATATGATGGCGTAAGGAATAATACAATGTGTACAGTACTGCATGACAGGCAGTCCCCTATCTATGAAAGATATACTGCAGTTTTCAACCACAACTAAATAAATCTTATATATGTCATCAAGCTTATTATATATTGTGACTTGTGAAGTGCTCATTTTGGGTGTAATTCACACAGTTACCTCATTAAGAAATAAATATAATTCAGGAGAAACTCTGTTATCATTTAAAAGGTACTTTAATAAAAGTTTAAGCTACCATATACAAAAAAATGAGTTATATTTGCCCAAATCACCCGGTAATTCCTGCCTCCTTTTCATACCCTTTTATCTCTTTCCGGTGAGCCCTGTTAGAGGTGAGTCTGATGTGTCATTCTCTTGCAGAAATGTACTGTAAACCAATCATAATAGTAATTGTCATTTTCAGTTTTGTTCCCGGACTCATTGTGGGTTTTGGGTCTTTTTTCGCATCATGCACCCTTCTTCCAGGTGACCAGGCGGGGCTGATCAGACCCCAGCTTGTACCCACTTGGCTAGCTACTCTGACCCCATGGCTCGCCTCTCTTGAATCACAGCCATCTCGAGTCTCTCTCCACTCAGGTGGTATTGCAGATGGCTCTTCTTCGTCTCTCTCCCTAATAACTTAAGGCTCTAATTAGAGAGCAGACTGCAAATTTCCTGCAAATCACCTCTACTGAGAGATACCTTGCCTTATGTACAGACTGTTGGCAGTTGCTGACAAGTCCTGCATACTTGAAGAGTTTCTTTCCACAGGCTTCCTCCAAGCCATCTTCCCAGGGACTCTCAGCTCCAACAGCATGAATTGCTTGCTGGATCTGTACATGAGGACCATGTCCAGTTGCAATGTGGTAACCACAGTCTGACTGAGGAACTTCAGTTGCTATTCTAGGTCCACTGACAGCTGCCAATCCCTAAGAGAGGCCAGCCTGCCCGCATGTGCCACTGTGGTGGGATTTGGTGGCTCCCCAGCTATAACAAAGGCAAACAGTCTGTCTGGAGGGGAGGACCCACTTGGGTCCTGTGCTGATGGCTGCAGCAATGGTCTTCAGGACCTGCTGGTTCCTCCATCGGTACAATCCCTGACCAAGTGCCATTGGAGTGCAGCTGTGACCCAATTAATGCTACAGTTTGATTTGATTTTGAAAAGTCTCTGACTTTTACACATGAAGCTATGAAGCTTCAAATACATCCAAAGAGGCAGAAATTGGCCCAGTTCACCATTGACGAAAACAGGTTACTGAGCACTTTGAGCTTCTATACTTTCAGAATTCTATGTTCTTGTCTCTTGTTGTTAGAACTGCCAGTTAATTCTGCGAGTCTGGACTGCAGTAGGAAGCTAGGAATGTAAATTCACCCAGACCGGAAGGAACATGCAAACTTAGAAGGGAGCAGGGAAGGGATGTGAACCTCCAGTCCCATAGACGTGAGGTGGCTGGTCTACACACCATGCCACAGTATTGTTGTCATATTTCTGAAAAAAGAACAATAAAAATTGTCTTCAAATATTGTGCACAAAGTTGATTTTTTTTTCAGACTTGACCAGTTCAAATCCCACATCTCTATTGTAATGCCATGTGAGAAGGTGCTTATCATAAAAATTTCAGGTAATATCCAGTTGGTGAATTTCTTTGGCTAAGAGCATGCAAAGACTAAATGTAAATGTGAAAAGCAAGGAAAAGTACCACATATCACCAAAAAAACAATGAAAATGAAAACAATGTCCAACAATGTTATGACAGTGTTTTGAAAATACCTGCCAATAAACAGAATAAGGCAGAGAATAAGGCATTTTTTAAAGAATACTCGGTGCTTCACCCACTCACTGATTTGCATGAATCCAAGAGGGACATCAAACCTGCTTTCTAGTGCAAAATTCCCATGCAAACTCTGAATGTGCCAACGGTGAATCCATCATGCTGGATAAGCAGTACAATCCTACATGAGGTCAGGACCATCATCTCTTTAGTTTAGAAACATTCTCATACTTGCCACGATAGTAGTAAGAAAGCAGCCTTCATCATTCGTTTGTTACTGTGCCTATCTTGCTTTTGACCTTCAGTGCGTTAATATAAGTGAATATATAAAGTCTTAGTTCAAGGAAAATTTGAATCTTACACAAAACAGGCAAATCTTATATGATTTTGAAATACAAAAAACTATTAAAATGCTATTAACTTGACCTTTCACTACAAAGCTTTTTATTCAACACTCTTTGAAGAATTGTAAATCTGTTCCATTCTTGTAAGCATCACTGTCAATCCATGCATTCAGCCAGGTTGAAATGAGAACATGGCATTTTGTAATCCAGCACAAAATGGTTATCGAACTAAATCAAACTGTTATTATTAATTCAGACACTCTCTGCAAGCCCCACATCACCATGCTAACACACTAATCGGAGAACACAAAATTTCCCGTCATGATGCTGAATGGCAAAACCGGCAGGAGACCAACTGAAAAACATCGTCTAACATTTCTGTGATTGCGATTGTGCTTTCTAAATCTTTTCCAGATGAATAACTCTCTGTTGCACAAGCAACTGAAGGGATGTATCTGAAAAGTGTCCACTTAAAAGAATGAATTAATATTTGGCGCGGTAAAAAGATTCTGGCTTTTTTATGGCCATTCCAGTCGGTGTCACTGTAGCCAGGCATCGCCACAGTTACAGGTTTGATCATCAGCTCCGGAGCTCTTTGTTTAAATGTGTTCCAGTGATTCCTCTAACAGTCCAAAAATATTGGCTTAGGTGAATTGATGTCTCTAAATTGCTTATAGCGTGTGCTTTACAATGGACAGGTATCCTATTCAGGGTGGTGTCCGCTTGGTGCCCCATCTCAGAAACACATTGTTCAGACGTGCAATCAGAAGAAATAAACATCTGTGTCCCTCAAACACAGTGGCTTTTTTCTTGGTGTCCTGTGCTGAATCTCTGTGTTATGCCTTCCTGGCTCCTAATTGGAATTTTCCTTGCATTTAAATCCCTTCCATATTCTTCACTACATCTGAGGCCAGTTTGCTGCTTGTTCCAGCACTCTGTAAATCTAATGTTTGTTTGGTATCTATCTGCCCTATGTTCAAAGAGTTTAAACAAACAATAGCCCCATCACAGATCCGTGTGGTACTTTACAGACTATCCTGGCCCAGACGCAGGTTGAATAGTATCTTTATTCCTTCCTTAATAACCATTCCAGCATTCTAGCAGCTTTAGTTTCCAGTATTAGTTTTTATGTGCCGCTATATCGAATGCCTTCTGAAAGTCCATATTAGTGATGTTCACTGTGTGCATAAAGTATATGAGCTGATTCGTTAGCAAGGGTGCCCCTTTCTTACATACAGTACATTATGACTCTCTTGTTTAATTTGAAGTATGCCAAATTATGCAGCACTCATTTGATTATATTCACTTATTTTCTGATGAAATGGATGCGTTTTTGACATCCATCCATTCTCCATAACCACTTATTCAGTAGAGAGCCGCAGTAACCTGGGGTCTGTCCCCAGAAACGTGGGTCATCACTGCCGGCACACAATGCCTATTTAATAGATATCAGATCACCTGATCGACAGCTTTTTGGACAGCAGGGCAAAATCAATGCATATATTGTTCAAACCCATTTTACGAAATCATAAAAAAGAGAGCTCTCTTACCCTCCAAAACCTCCAGGTTGATCCCATGACATTTGCGGTGCCTACATTCTTTTAAGTAAAGCCATTTTGGATAGATCTGTAATGATTCTGAACATGTATAGGAAGAGACGTTGAGGGAGAGGGCAGAGTGCTCATGTGGCATCAGGCAAACACCACATCTACCATCGATTTGAATGTATGGAGTAAATCCCCATTAACAAAAATAATATGAAAAGTCTAGAACATGTTGAATGAGGAAGTTGTGTGGTTACAATGGCTTTAATGGTCTGCTATATTTTCTTCACCTTCCAGGATACTGGAACACTCTGAATTAAGTGTTTACTCTCCTATTTTCTATTTTCTCCTAATCTATTGGATTCATCCAGGTACATCTTACCTTACTATATACATATATATATATATATATATATATATATATATACACACACACACACACACACACACACACACACACACACACACACAAAGCTGATGCGTTAAGGACCTTCATTGGTCCTGTCCAGCTCTCCTAGAGTAACTCTCTGTCTCCTGGAATCACCTCTATGCCCTTGATACTGTTCTGGGAGACACATCAAACCTTCAGGCAATTGGCACGTACAGTATTGATGCGCCATCGTGAAGGACTTGGACTGTGCTGTGCCTCCACCTGTTGAACCATTCCTGTTTTGGGGATTGTCTTAATATAGCCCCTCCAGTGCACCTGTTGTTAATTTCATTAACACCACACACACACACACACACACACACGATAGATTTTTCAGACTTACCCGCGTGACACTTGAGCTTCGCTTCAAGTGAAACTAACCAAACATCATGCGGAAAACTGGTCAACCAAGCAGTATTACTGGCAGGCCAGTAATTTTTTTAGCCAGAATTTCCCCAAAATCTGGTCTTCATTTGACTGGTACCCCACCCAGGGTCTTCCCTGCCTTGGCTGCTTGTTGGGATCTTGGGTGGGTGGATTGTGGTTTTAATCAAAAACGTCTTAAATGATTGCCTTACCAAAACAGTTACATCTGCATCTACATATGATCAGAATATGATGCTTTTCTGTATTTTATGGGTAAACATTACCTGCAGTCACTATTTCCACTGTCCTCATACCCTGTATGTAATCATTCCTCAAAATAAAAGCTATGCTATAAATAACCTTTACATAACTTCATAAGTATCTGGGTTGCTTCATAACCCAAATGATTATTTAATATTTTTAAATGTTTTATAATCTAAATACAGCTTTTGAATTACTTATCGAATAGCTGACCTCTGCTCCCTTTAGCCCTAAGCTATTCTGTTGCTTCACCCAACAAAGCTTTCTGAACCACCTTAAAGACGACTTCCCTTCGTGAAGAATGTTCTTCAAACCATTTTTTCTTTCTGAATCTACTTTTGCAATCCCCCACTTTCCCACACCCTTCTGCTATATGCACCTGCACTGATATCATATGAGCTGTGAGTTTCTAATGTGATTGCAGTTGTTTATAAGTTGCGACCCATAGAGCACCACCCTTTTCAAGATGTGACGCAAAGGGTGTACATGCTAGAGTACAAGACATTGAAGACAACCATTCATAAACTTGTATCAATGATTGAGTCTCAATATGCCAACGTACTTCATTGTAATGACACAGCTGTCGCTGATATGCACTGACCTAGATGTGTGGTGCTCTACAGTATGTCTGTTCATTGTTAAAATGACAGTCACTTCAGCTGTCACTGTGCTTTCTTCCCTTGGCACTGTGATTTAGTATGAGTGATCATGTGTTTTCAAATTTGATATGCAGAGAAAAATATATAAAAAAGACATCAGTCAATATGCACTGCTGTCATTTAATGTAATACTTTTGTAATAATAACAGTGTTAGTGTAGTAGTGATTCTGAACCCTTTCCTGATGAGTAGACATTGTTAGGTTATCTTTCCTAAAAATCTAATTTAAAATTGCATTTTACATGATGAGATTTACATTGAATCCTGAACAGTTTAGTGGACAAAGAAAGCTAAGTCTCATTCTCAGGTAGGGGAATGTTAACAATCAAGTTGATGTTTTTTATTTCTAGGAATACTCACTCAGCCAGTCAATGAAAGTCTGCTCAACAGCCTCCTGGGTGACATTTTTATGGAAGTCAAGGAACCAGCAATATTATTTTCCAATATTGGCATTTTGCTTTATTTTTGTTTCCTCTGACAAATTGATATGGACTACTTTAAAACACATCTTAACAACTTGGACTGTATCAAGGCTCAAAAAATCATTAGCCCGGTGTCCTGGGACATCAAGTTTTCCCATTGGACTACCAAAACAACACCCAGAAATTGTTTTCCTAGCATAATGAAATTCCTTTATTTTTTTGCCTTTTCGACTTGCTATTTGGAGGATACACAGAAAGAATGAGTTACTGATAACAATGATGCTTGTCTGTTAGAAAGTGGACACTTAATTAAGGTTGCAATTTATTGTGAAATCACCTCATGCCACCATCTTGGTGCATTGTCAGTCATGGTAAGGTATGGAGTATTCCCATGTTAATGCAAGTAAGTTAAGTCAAGTAAACTGTATCATCACATCAGTCATATTCAGTACACTGCATATGGTGATGGGAAATAACATCAGAACCATCATATAAAAGCTAATTAGAACTTAATGATATATGTAGAACAGGGATATTACTAGATGGGACACATAAACAGTGTTTGAGTCATCCACTTTCATTTTATTTATGAGGATAACATTAATTGTCGGTTTTCCAAAAGTCTTGAAGCAGAAGATCTAAAGAAAATCTGGACATTTAATTTCTTTGATTCTGGCCTGGCACAAACTTGCGAAGGAAAAAGTGTACATGAAGGATTTTGGTCTAGTCATGGGTGAGTAAAAGAAAAAATCTCATGCTTGTTATTAATTATATATTATTATATTGCTTATTGTGTGGGTGGCATGGTGGTGCAGGGGTTAGTGTTACTGCCTCACAGCGAGCGGGTCCTGGGTTCCATCGCCAACGTTGGGTGTAGGTCCTTTCTGTGTGGAGTCCACATGCTCTCCCAGTGTTTGTGGGTGTCCTGGGTTCCATCGCCC
>JAABNY020000108.1:781381-794905 GCA_015164015.2 Brevimyrus niger | reverse complement strand
TCACATGCTCTCCCAGTGTTTGTGGGTGTCCTGGGTTCCATCGCCCACGTTGGGTGTAGGTCCTTTCTGTGTGGAGTTCACATGCTCTCCCAGTGTTTGTGCGGATTTCCACCAGGGGCTTTGCTTTCCTCCCACTGTCCAAAAGTGAGCATGATACAGTAGGTTAACTGGTGACTCTAAGTGTGTGGTGTGGTGGTGACTTCCCAGGCTTGGTTCTTGCCTGTAACCCATTATTCCTGGGATAGGCTCTGATGACCCCAGTTAGGATTAAGCAGTTAAAGGTGATGGATGATGGATGGACGAACTGTTTATTGTTCTGTTATGATTCATTAAGGATGAACGCACATAAGATCAGTATATCACTTGTGTTATTCATTAGTAATCCCTTCAGTAGTTTACAAAGGTTCATAGTATGAACGGGTAGAGTAACATACTGTATAGTAACTCCCTGAGATAAATGATGCTTCACGATTCATTAATTAAGAACAAAGTACTCCATATGTGTTGTCCATTATTTATTCTTTCTGTAGTTCACAAAGGTACACAGAATTAACAAATATAGTAACTACTTGAGATTCAAAATGCATCACGATTCATTAGCGATGAACGAACATGACTTTAGTCTGTAACTAACACTTCATTTGTGGTGGAATAATACATAAATAATAGTTTAATACTCCATTATCTGTGCCCCCCTCAAGTAAAGTGTTACCCATACTACCAATACATGTTTTTTTAACTCAGATTCCCAGGTTTTTCCTCCCTTTCTAGTGAGGTAGCCTGGCTGATGACTCATCCAGATAAGCACAGATAGCACTCAGCATGCAGCTGCTACAAGGCAGGATAGCATGCTACCCTGGCTGATTAGAAGCCAAAGGGCGCAAAATACACAATTTCGATCCATGCATTCTAGATTTCATATCAACCTGTTCATGCTGTTTCACAGCATCACAAATGTGACCTTTTCTGCATCTGTACAGGCAGCTCTGCTTTCAGCATGAAAATGATTTTGTGACTAATACATTTCATGTGTGGCTAAGGAAGCTCCAGTACCCTTAGCCACAGTGGCTAATACTTTTGAGAGGCTAGCAAGAGCCTTGAATGCTATGCAGTTGGATGGGTGCTGAGGTCATTAGAGTAAAGAGAATCATTTGTGTGACAGTGCATGTACAGTATCTGTACTGGTGCCGTGCTTTGAGGGAAAGAGCTCTGGGAATGGGGATAGCTGACCGTTCAAGATGAAACAAGTAGAAGAATAATTTATTTTGGATATTTTGATCAAAAGTTTAGAATATAGTAGCTTAAAATATCATAATCAGTGACAGACAGTCTTATAATTTCTCACATTTGATACCAAATACCCTGAACTAATCGAAAAAGAGTTTTTAAGAAAGCTTGGCTTAGCCAGTTGTAGCCTCATGCTGTTTTACTCTGGGTTTCTGGGAACGGAACCCATTATTGCAGATTTAAATAGAGCAAAGTAATGAAGGTGGTTGCCATCTGCTTAATTGTTTTCCGCAGCGATGTGTATGCACGCTTCTGCGTACGGATGCTTGCCGTTCATTGTGACATTAGCACCTAGCATCTGTAGAGTTCCTGCAGATGGCTGTGCACTGTCCAAAGCTAGTAATCACCCTAATCACTTTAAGAGGCCTCCTCACAAGGTGTTAGATTTCCTGTGGATAAGCAAGCGCACACAAAATGTTCTCCTTTGCATTTGCAATTATATTTGTCAGAATGTATTATTCCAGATTATATTGTTGTTCCTCCAAAACATTTGGCAGGACACATGTTTCGAAGAATCTCCTTTAAATCATGCATTTTGTTCATTTTCATGTTTATAACTTTATTTTCTTTATATGACTTAAAACTGATATGTTTATTTAAGCAGCATAACACCAGGTCATGTATGTAGATATTTGCATAAAACCTGTGCTTATAAAAACTACACAAAAATCAATACTCGTATATTTTAATTATTTTTTCTGTAAGTTGCAGTTATGTTTTCATTGCAGGGAATACATCAGGAGAAGGTAAACTTCACCACAGTCAGAAGTTATTTACTGATGGTTGCATTAAATCCTCTCTGTCTTATCTAAATTCTGCTTGAATGAGCAATAATATATTCTGGCCCTTCAATCTTTTGGAAGGAAACAAATCCGTTACACACTCATATCACTGCATCCAAAATAAAACGAGTCCTTTACACACTCATATCACTGTAACCAAAATTAAATTTACCCTGAGGTCAGGCAACTTGGGGCACTCAAGAACAAGCATCTTGATATTCAGAAGTTTGTTGAAACCCTTTTACATTTTAAAGGTCAGGCTATCATTGAAAATAACTCCAAAAAGTATCAAATGTAATGAAATTCCATACCTCTTCCTCATTAGCATGATGCATACTTTTGATGGTCGCATCTTTTGAGCATCACTTGCCGTCCCTCCTAGTAGATAAACTGCCTTTAGTATTGTGCTCAAGAGGCAAACAAATTTCACTTTCAATGCTTCTCTTTCATATTTGATTCGCCCAGTTTATGCCTCTGAAGACATTCATTAAAGTCTGTACAAACACAATTGTCAAGATCCAGTCACCAAGTCAGAAACTGAAAATCAGCAAGGGCCACTGTGCTCAGAGATGCAAGGCTGGAAAAATGGCTTGAGTCGCAAAAGCTAACAATAGTGACGTTAAATTCAAAGCCTCTTTAAAATGTTAAATGCCATTCTTTCTGAGATTCTGCAGTTAATCTGCTCCTATCAGTATCCACTTTGTTGCCATTGATGCATCCAATATGTTGTCCATTTGAGGTTGAGAATACACATCTCATTCGTCTGATTGTTACCTCATTCAGGCCTCTACAGTGCAAACACTATCTGAGTCACTACTCGTTCTTTCAACAGGTGTGATATAAGGGCTGTGTAATTTACCAGCGATGCCATTTCTCTCCATTTCTTGGGGGTGAAACAGCAAGAACACATCTTGAAAAGCAACGTGACAGGAGTATCAATTTTGGGCGAAATGACAGCGATCTAACCAAAGTCATGTTCTCCTTGACTAAAAACTGTTATTAGGCTTCTTTCCCCCATTACCCGGTGTATGATACACCCCTCCCTCATCCATCCATTTACTGAAAATGCCTGACCTATTCAGGGTTACGGGGAGCCTGAAGACATAGAACAGCCCCGGATGGGGAGCCCACTCGTTGCAGGGCACACACACCAGTCACTCACACCTATGAGCAATTTGGTGACTCCAATCAGCCTCAGCATGGTTTTTGACTGTGGGGAGAAACCAGAGCAGTGGGAGAAAATCCCATGGCAACATGGAGAGAACATGCAAGCTCCACACACATGAAACCCTGACAGAGACCTTGATTACAGTGCTAATAACCGCATCCCTGGCCCACCATATACAAAAAAATTCTCTGCGGACCCCCTCTACACTGGATTATCCATGGTTCATTACCACTTACCGTGAACTTTTGTTGAACTACCCACCACCATTGCATTTGCATTACCGCATAAGACTTAACAATATAGGTAATTATGTGTAAAACTATGTCTAAACATAAGCTTAGCTTGGCTATTTTACTTTAGTTTCCTTCAGATTTTCAACTTTCCCTTAAAGAATAACCAATGTAATAAAAAATGGTTGCTTCTTCCGGATCAATTATCTAATTATCTCACCAGAAATAAAATCAATTTCCACATTCAGTTCAAATTTGCACCCATGTATAGCCACATAACCATTCTCTTCACATAACTCTAATACTAGCTGTATGGTTTCTGTTATTAAAATCCTGCTGCTCTACAGATTTTTCACAGGACTCTTGATAAATCATAGTCAACTGCCTTGGCTGTTCATATAAGTCAGCCACTCAGCTCTTTTTGGCCAGTTGGCTGTGTCTGTCTCTTTAGTCAGGTAGGAAATTAATGTGTAATGACTGGTTCTCATTTCCCTTCAGATAAAGGAAATCAAGCCATGGGTGGAGATAGAAAACACACTCCCAGCATGTTCTCTTGAGATTACCAGCTGTTCCCAAGTTGAACGTTCATTAGTCTCTTAACTATATTCTGCTCCAAACTGTAATTGTCCCCCAGCAAATGGTTTGGTGAAATATCAATAGCAACTCTTATCTAAAGCCCTAACATGCTTTAGAGTCTGAACAGCACTACCATCTCTCTACATTTCTCTAGAGGCTCCCTGAGACTCTACACATATCCATTCATCTATCTGTTAACCTTCCATGCTGCTTTTCCAGTACAACTGTACATGAACCACAGGGCAGAAGACAAAGGAGACCCTAGACAGGCACACCTCAGACATACAATAAGAAATTCTACTATGGAAGCTGCTGCAATACCCAGGTGAAGATGTCTGAGGCTACAGTGTCACCCTCAGAATCAGCATGTCACCCCACATACATCACATGCAAGAAAACTTAATGCCTTACATATAATTCCTTGTTCTAAATTTGGAAGATTTGGACATGCAAGTTGGACATGAACATACTGACAACAACAGTGCATTTGCTAAATCAGTCATCGGAATTGTTGTTGAGCTAGTGGAAGAGATCGTGCCTAGGGTCAACATCAAGATCTTTTCTAACCAGAAACTGTGAGTGGACAGAACCATTCATGATGCGCTACACACACACCTACAAGAGAGGATTTCCAACTGGATGCATGCCCAACTGCAAAGGTGCCTTGCACAAACGGCAGTTTTGTGGTGAAGGAAGCAAAAAGATGATATGGAGAAATGGTACGTTCGTTTGGTAACTTCAGCTAGTTGGTAAACAAATGAAAGATCTTCCATGAACGGTACTGGCAGATGTGTTCTGCTTAACCCACGAGTCACCTACAGGAGTTAGTGTAGAAGCAAAGTTGTGAACATAATTAAAGATTACAGCCACCCCAACAACAGCAGCTTCTCTCTGCTGCATTCAGAAAAGCACAACCAGAGTGTGAACACCAAGATTGGTGTATGTTTGTCTATGTGACAAATACAACTTAAAATGCTTTCTCAGCCAATCAGCAAATTGCACTGCAAACCAAATTCATGAACAAACTCTTTACTCTTTCTCTGTGTGTTAAATCAACCCTGTACCATTAAGTGATTGTATAATATGTACTTGCTCATAGCCTCCTTAAGATCTTGGAAATATGTACTCACAGCTGCTAAGAGCCCACAATAAATTTTACATGTCTTACGAGCTAAAAGCAATGTCATAAATTTTGGGTTTTTTGACTCATTCAAACCATTTGCTTTCGCTGCTGCTTCAAATTGCTCAGGCTAATTAATCGCGTCCCTCTGTGGTAGAGACTGCGGCCCAGCGAGCAATGAAATATGCAATGGGAAAATAGTGCAGTTGCACAAGCAGACAATTTTATTATGCCAAGCATTAAATTTATAACTAGCAAAAGTGACACAGAACTCACTGCACAGATGTTTTAGCGTGGTCTGTGACACTGCTTACGTTATATAATTTGCTGTTCTGTAACCAACATGTATACATTTTTCTCTATACACTAGTGATTAACTGTAGTTTGCAAGGCTATATATGAAACTATTAAGGAACGTTTACATGACATGACACAACATAATGAAAGTTTACATGACAACTATAAACTGTCCAATGAAGACAATACCACAGCATAATAAGCAGCTCTACCACTGGGTGGCCAAAGACTATCCCAAGACCCAAGACAGCAGAGAGGGAGAGTCCAGTCCAAATAGTCCCTACAGTGTTTCTCCTGCCATGATTCATGTTTCTCCTGCCTTTCTAAATAAGCAGGTGTCCAATTAAATCACTTTTTTCACTCCATCCCTAATTGTAAGCAAGCATTACAGTGACGTAATATTCTTATGTCAATTACAATGGCTCAAAATGTAAAGCAATCAGTTATAAATTTAACACCCATTTAGGGCTGAAAGATTTGGGGGAAATACCTAATTGTGATTTTTCTAACATATATTGCAATTGCAGTTTGATTTGCCATACCATATTTTAAAATTCAAGCTTAAGTTCAATATACAGTACCTAACTAACCTACAGTACCTAAGTAAACGTTTTTTAGTCTTGAAGTTGTAATGCATCACAGCACATCCATGTAAAGCACCGTGGGACGTGAAAGGCGCTATATAAAAATAAGTTGCATTGAATTGAATTTAGAGACCTAGCATATACATATTTAAAAATCAGTCCACAAGCAATGTAACTGTGCAACCTTTTATTAAATCCCTCATTCCTGAACATTAAGAACAGGTTCTAAACTGAACTTTTTACATCATAATATGATGTCGATGGTCATATGATTCAGGGAGGACACTGTTCCCAAATAATGCAACATTCTCTTTATCCACAACAATTTGCCTTACATTTAAGGCAAAACAGCTTGAACTTATTGAGGTAATTTATTTGCCAAAGAGTATTGGTTTGGTTAGTGCACCAAACATGGTAGAGATGGTTTATTGGCATATTCACAAGTGCTTTCATCGCTTTTTCTTTTTTTTTGCCCAATTTCGGTTTAAAATCAACAAATCTTCCAGCCCTACTCCATTTTTTTCCAATAAGAAGAATAATGGTGCTTTTTCCTTGTCAAGACTTTTCAAAGTTGACAATTTTCCAGAAACAGCAATAGACCACTTAGGTGGGGCCATTCAGTGACAGTCAAGATGTGTTTAGATATGTATTTCCAACACAGCATTACACATATCTGTCTTCCTGACCGGTCTACCCCCATAATGTGATGTGTCTATATGTATGGTCAGGTTGTTGGTACTTGTGTCTAGTGACATGGTGTATTGCAACAGCAATAAATCATCATCATCATCATCATCATAATCATCATCATAATCATCATCTGTACAATTAGGAACAAAAACTTTGTGCAGGGTTGGATGGATCGATGAATGGGTGATTACAGATGAGATGAGGGGTTTGAATCCTTACCATACTCCTCCCCAAAAATATCCGAGATCTACCCACATCTCACACTTTGGTAAACCAACACTGCAAGAAGATTGTTTTATTCCCCATTTAATTCTCCTATTAAAATGACTCAGTAGCAGAAAATGTAGGGTTAGATTTCTTCATGGTCAGCTCAAAATACCAAATAAATGTCCTAGCAAATTAAATTCAAAGGATTAACCGATGTGGTAAAATGGAAATCCCTCACAAAATAAAAAAAAAATGACTTCAATAAAACAGTTATAGAAGAAGATATCACCTGCAGTACCTTAAATACGGAAGTCAAACCTCTTACGCCGGGTAAAAGCAAAAGGGTACTTAACTTTGGGTAGTGACTGAAAAAATTAGATCAAAATACAAGCACCAGGGTGTCAGCCTTGGAGATATGATGAGGAGCTCAGACATCCAGGAGGGGCATGAAGTTGAGGCGCTGCTTCTCCACATCGAGAGGAACCAGTTGAGGTGGTTCGGCCAACAATCTAGGACGGCTCCCTGGGGAGGTGCTTGGGGTATGACAGGGGCCTCGGGGCAGACCCAGGATGCGCTGGGGAGAATACGGACCCTATTTTCTAGCGGCGCAAAGCGTGACGCAAAGTGGGTCGCTAGTTTCATACCAGTGCGTTGCTCATTTTCATGCCACAGACCAAATTTACTTGCTATATATTTTGTTCCGAAGTTAGGGTAACAGTACAAAGCCAACAGGAGACTCCCCGTCCTGAGATAAGATGTTAAAAGCAGTCTTTGTCTGGCAAAGGAGAGGTGGACTAATCAGATTTGACTGGCACATCTGTTCCCGCCATCAGTTTCTCTGATGGTTGCAGTTTGTAGATTAGTTACTGTACCTGAGCACTAACACACTCGGCTGGCAGTCGTTAGCATCTGTCGTTTGCATCATCCCTCCAGCTGACCATGGGCCCTGCATAATTCCTTTTAATGTATGAGAGTTGAAAAGTTCTGTGGGGTTGTGTGCTCGGGTGAGGGACTGTCAGACATGGCAGAGATGGATTGCGGCCCCGATATTGGATAATGCTTCCTGGCATGTCTCTGGAAGAACAGCAGTCATTTTGGATGGGGGTTGGGGGGGGTATCCTCTGCTAGGCAGAACGATCTAAGTCTTTGGCCATAGAATGGTTTATTTCTACCCAAATCATAAGATGGTAGTGAGCCCTTCTTAACAACTGACTCACACAGCATTACAGGAATATTAAGAAGTTTAATTATATTTTGCATATATTAAAAACTTACTTCAAGGCAAGCTCCAGTGTTCTCATTCCCCAGAAGGATGAAAGTCTATGTGTATAGAGCTTGTTTCAATAATAAAGACGTCTCACATCCCTACTACTTCTCATGGGGCATCAATACCCATCAATTATCTGTTAAATAATTCCTTTACTTCTGCAACTGAATTATGAAAATAACGTAGCATTCTTTATCACATCAGTATACATTGCATGCGGACAATGGACATTTTTCGACAGTTAAACAAGCCTCCATCTATTCATTTTCTACAGATACTTTTCCTAAGCAGGACGCACGTTGACAGTCTGGCACATTCAACTCACCTTAGCGTGGTTTTAAACTCTGCGGGGAAAACAGAGAACTGAGAGGTAAATCCCACAACATTGTGGAACGAACATATAAGGCTGAGGTATAGACTTGAACGCTGGTCCTACAGATACAAGGGTCAGTGTTAACCACTGCACCACCGTGCCACAATAACCACTGACTGCTTTTAATTATACTTGATATACATGAAACTCCACAGACTCCAGAGGTTTTCATGTAGTTACTTAAAAGAAAACAGTACTCAAAGATCTGTCACATAGTCATCAGTATCTACTAAGTGTTTTTCTATGATGCACCGTGCACAAAATGTTACCAATCAATATTTAATTAACAGAGCGCCATTCAATCATTAATGAGTGCCATGTTCTCATTATGCAAATTTGGACTATTTCCATTTGCAGAAATTAGCAGTTTCGTAGATCGGTTCAAGAAAAGTACATTTGCAATTTCTTTCAGAAACTGTATATATGACGGTATATGTTTGCCTTTGGCAGCTTGATAGTCAGATAATGAGCACGATAACATTGTGTTTGCAACAAATGAAAGTGAAAAACAACTGCCGGAAATATAATGTGCTTTCAGACTCACAGGTGTCTGCCCTTGAGCATCCTCTGCATTCTGACTATTTAATGGGTTTGCCGTAATTTGTGAAACAAACAATGATTGTAAATCCATATTGTTTGCTGTCTTGAGACATTCTTTTAACGATGCTCTGAAGGCTGGTGCATTTTTGTTAATTCAGTGATCTAATTTGTTTTTTTTTTAAGTGCTGCATTCTTTGCAGAAGCAAGGAAGCAATGATAATCTGTTTTGGCCTGATTGCCTTATATCACACTTCTGCAAATATCCATAAACATCCCTAGAATTCTTGTTAATCCTAATTAAAGGAACTTGGTGTCCTCATTAGCAACATCTCTGTTTGATATTTTTTTTATTATTATTATTTACAAGCTTTAAAAGTTACATTTGGTGATACTTAGTCGACATCTGCAATTCAAAATCAGAAGCTGTGGTACCGAGTATTGATATTTTTTTGTGATTAAATGAATGCATATCATTAACAGCTGCCAGTGTTTTAGAAAGTTTCACTGAGGATTTCTTTATTGACAAGTTTTTATAAGCACTTGGTTAATGACTAAGCAACTCAAATCAATCTAAAAAGACAGCAGGTAAGATGATGATTAAGGCTACAGACTGTTAACTAAAAGCCCCCCTTTTCAGGTTCCAGACCAAGTACTCTCAGAAAAGGCCCTGAATCTGTTATCTGAAGCTGACATCCTCTTCAAGAATGGTAAGACAGGTAAAGCAAGTGTAACAGTTCAGGAAATGATAACAAACCTTTCATTTTTGAGAAAAGCTGTACTTTGATAGACAAAGTAAGTCATAAAAGACTTATAGAAGACTTAAGGACAGTACATTTTTAGGTATAACCCCGACAAGTTAAAACAAACCAGCACCTGTGATAAATACTGTAGATTTCATTGTTTTGGTGTTACCAGTTATTACTGCGAGACGTAGCTTCTTTTCTCTTCTCAATTGCCTTTGTCTTTTGTTTTTTTCTACTCTACATGGTACTTCTGAAATGGATGGAGAGGGTGAGAGAACTGTAGACAATGTCCTGGTGTCATGATAAATCGAGGCGTGATTCTGGCCTTTAGGACACTAATGTGGAAGATGAAAAGCCCTCTAAGGAAGAAAATACAAATGGTTTCCTGTTAGTCTGCCCTGGTGGTTCACACGTCCACCCACACATGACTGCAAATGCAAATGAGAAGGACCGTACTGTATGAAGATGCTAATGTTTTCACACTGTACACAAAGGATACTTCACCAATGGCCTGAAGGACACATCCATTGAGTTGGCATCGTCCCGAACACGGTGCAAACTGCAACATTTTTCTTGACACATTAGGCTCTCATTGTCACATATCACTGCCAAATACTTACTGAAACATCGAATAAACACTCTGCATAAGTAAAAAGGAAGCCGGAGTGCCTGCAATTCACTTTTCAGATATAATCTCAGTTGCGGTTTCATTTTTTCACTTCTTTATTTGTCCAGATCATTATTTATTCACTGAGGATTTTTTAACAAACCTTTCAACACATTTGTTTTTAGAAAGACAGCCCGTGTACTTTTATATTTTATTAATAGCAACATCAGAGTACTAAATGTACAGAGGAGGAAATCAGATGAGAATCGCTTTTACAGTGCTTGCAAATACAGAGCTCAGAAATACAGTAACCAAATCAATATCACCTGGAAATTTTAACATATTACCAATACTAATAAAAAAAGGAAAGAACCGTGATTCATGAGACAAAAAGAAAAATATACAACATTAACCCGACACAGGAACCACACCTGCCATTGACATGACTCTCTCTGTTTCATGTGGATGTGTGCATATGTAATCTCATCAGTCTTATATAAAAGTAAGACGAGGTACTCCTTGATATATTAAACACAAATATAAAAAGATAAAGATTCCACTACGTACAAACTTATCTTCTGATTTGGAAACAACAAAAGGTGAGTCAGGTTTTGTGTGTCATTATGAATTGTAGCGCATATGATCAGCTCAATCTCTCACACAACTTGCGTGGCGTAGAACACAAGAGAAGAACAAACAGAACGGTAGAATTTAAACCGCATCTACACTTACATCAGCGCCTCAAGATGTCAGACACTCGCTAGACTTTATTAGACCTATAAAGTGATAGTTTGGTTTAGAATAGGCGCTTCTGCAGTTGAGATCACACATTTCCTGACATTAGCTGTGTCAGACCTGCATGCATTTTAGTATTTTAATAGTGAGCATCGGCAGCACATAGCTATCAGGATGATGAAAGAATAATTCAATTTCACTGTTAAATGCTTCATACTTGGTAACAGGAAAAATGTCTTTTTACTTGCAAAACAGACCTTTATAAAGTGCTTGTTTCCCATTAAAAACAAAATGTTAAAAAGATGCTAAATACAAAAAATGACAATAGAAATGACTAATAGTTGTGAAGGCAAGCATTGAAAAATAGCAAACATATCTGAATGGAAAAAACAATAAGCCTTATTCTTTATCTAGCACAGTGTATGTTGAGTGATGGAAATTTCATTGTAGTTGTCTGTAAATGACAGCCTAATTTTTACTGGTATGGTGAGATTAATCTGTGCTGTATACTAACTTCAGTAAAAATAAGATTGTTATGGACTTCCAAATATTAGAAAAATAATAATAAAAAAAAAATGTCTGACTCCTTTTGGCATCAATTTGTTTAAAATGAGTTTTTGAACAACTGAACTGGTCTGTATTGCTCACCAGTCAAAATATATTGGCACGATTTCTACTACAATACTGCTATTATTTCTAAATAGAATAATAGACCTATTAGTAATTAATGCAGGCCCTTCATGTTGTTCAAAAATGCATTTGGAACAAGTTGAAAAGTTTGGTAAAAATAAAAAAAAAAAAATGAAAAAACTGATCCTTTCTGATCCATTATCATTGATAATAATTTCTACTTTCTGAAGCACATCATTCCTTGTTGAGATTATAAATGTCAATAGTCTCCTTCAACAATATAATATATCCCATGCTTGTAGTTGAGATGTACAAATATCATTTTACATTTGGAATTTCAATACACCCATTTTTAATTTGCATCTGACCTATATAATATGCTGCATGGGAGCATATTTCAAAACTTTTTAAACTGACCATTTTAGCTATCATCTGATAACACAAACATACTTAAGGATGTGAACAAAAGGAAACTATTGCCATCCCAAGAAATATGTATGAGAAATATGAGAACCACACAATTTTCTGTTCATATTGTTATTTTATACATTTTATTGACAGCTTATTAATGGGGCTGGCAGATTAAATATATAATAGGAGACCACATTAAACAGCCTATAAATAGAAGTCGGAATGTCATAGGGAAGCAGAAACAATAAATATTTATCTGCTTGCAAATTTATTGCATGTTTGGTGTTTGGTAACCCCTATAAAGTCATTACTAATTCTCAGAGAACCACTCAGCAATGCAAATATAAGCAGCTATCTAATAAGCTCTCCAAACATGTCTGCCTTTTGGGCAACAGGAACATAAAATCCCAGGACCTGATAGTCATAATCCTGAATATTTTTCCAAGTTGAATCGAATTTGCACCTGTAACACAAGGTAACAGACTTATTACACAAGTGTTGACTTGCATGCCAAGTGGGCCAGAAGAAGCAGGATTATGCCCCCCTGAAAATTAAACATGGATGGATTGCCTGGCTGGCAAAATTATAAAATTACTTAATCCATCCTTACGTTTGCCTCTTTCAATTAAAATAGAATTCCAAATATGTTATCAAGATGTCTTTCTTGGAGAAGCTTATATAGGTGCTAACCGGAAGCTAAGTCTCGTGATGCAACAAAACAGAGAGGTACAGTGGGCTCTAACAAGCACAAGTTCCCATCGGCCGGTCTGTGAGCAGGAACCACAATGTGAGAAGTACCGCACATAATTGGCTAATGTACTAGCTCTATTTGCAGGATTAGGCATATCTCAACAATCACAGCTTCAAAAGGTGCTAACTTCTTGCAGTGAGATTGGCAAATGAACTGACAAGATATTCATATTGTTTCCTTATTCTTTGAGCAAATACTTAAGTTGTTGGTAATGCTAATAAATAATCGAACACACCATAAAAAGAACTGCAATCTCCTTGCCCTGTTTCATGATCACCCTTGATGGAAGCAGCTTCAAACATTGATTGTGCCAGTACATTCTTTCTTTTTCTTTTCCTTTTTTTACAGTCATCTCAATCACATTTTCATCTAGTTTGTTTGAAACTTTTATGAAAATGAACATATTACCCTCTGCGTATGTTTTACATCTTCACGATTCAGTATTGTTTGTCATTGAAATGGATCATAGCAAGGCGAGATTGTATTGGTACATTTATGCACGCAGATTCCTGAAAAGGCTGAGGTA
>JAABNY020000108.1:771130-781281 GCA_015164015.2 Brevimyrus niger | reverse complement strand
TTTGAAACTTTTATGAAAATGAACATATTACCCTCTGCGTATGTTTTACATCTTCACGATTCAGTATTGTTTGTCATATCAGTCATTGAAATGGATCATAGCAAGGCGAGATTGTATTGGTACATTTATGCACGCAGATTCCTGAAAAGGCTGAGGTAAAATGTGGGAGAGAATTGTATGTAAACATCTGTATACTTCATATGTGTGCTTCAGTGCTTTACAGTTACGGAGGCAATCATAAAAAATTAAAGTCTTAATGTACGTCAATGTGTCAATGATTTATGTAGACAAATATAATCTAGATATTAAGTGGCAATAATATCAGCCTGTAACTAATTTTTGATTTCTGAGCCTTAGGTTAGAAAAATTGTTACTCTCATCCAAATAAAACAGGTAGGGTGGGGGAGGGGGAGTATTTAACAAATATAACTGCAAATATTACCATAAATTTCAGGTATACTGATAAGGGGAACAGCTCCTCCCCCCATGTCCCAGATAAGTTACTGCTGTGTTACTCAGCCTGCCAGGGAATATGCTGGTTTTGGTTACAGTTAACTTCTGAATTAGATAAGACTGACATTCCCACAAGTTGTGGGAATTTAATATAAATGTAATTTTTAATAGATAAAAGTGTATTTCTCAATATATATATGCTATATATATTATTTGAGCTTATTTGATTAATTAATAATGTTGTTAGCTATAAAATTAATTTTATTCTTTAAATTAATTACATTTTTAAATTTTATTCACCAAAGTGAAGTTATGATAGACTGTGGCTTCTAAATGTTAGCATAGGCAAGGACCTATGTTTCACGTCAAGTTTTACAGATATTTAAGAATATGCTTGATCTGATTTCCAAAGGTCCATAAGGTGCTAACTACAATGTATACTCTAAATTCTGAAGGTGGATGGTTCCTCGGGAATAGGGCTCGGTCTTAGATTGGCTGAATCACAATCCAGCCTCACCATTGGCTGAATCACAATCTAGCCTTGCCATTGGTTGGATCACAACCCAGCTGGGTTGGATCGCAATCCAGCCTTGCTATTGGCCTGATCACAAACCAGCACACACAGGGCAGCTGTGGGTCTGCAGTTCAAAGGCATAAAGCACCTGCATTATATAGTCACATTTTCTCCTCTGATTTTTTATACACGGTGACCTCAGTGTAACAACGAGTTATATGTGTTTGCCAAAGGT
The DNA here is from genome assembly GCA_015164015.2 of Brevimyrus niger. Lineage (NCBI taxonomy): Eukaryota > Metazoa > Chordata > Actinopteri > Osteoglossiformes > Mormyridae > Brevimyrus > Brevimyrus niger. The sequence goes on along the minus strand of JAABNY020000108.1, from coordinate 780,079 downwards.
ATCATACAAGTACTGATTGAAAGTGCAAGTAGGAAGCTTGGCACAATGTTTAGTCAGTGTTATGAAAGAAGCATCATTGTAGTCACACTTGTAAACAAAGACACAGTTTCTAAAGCCCAATCCCACCACCCTAAAATGGACAGGTATTATTTTTAAAAAAGAACACACCTGTACACAAATTGAATATATATAAAATACATTTACAGATATACATATACATATTACAGCAATTAAATATACTCCAAATCTGTCAATGACCAGTCAGTAAAAATATTGAATTGGGCAGCAGCAGAAGTAGATTCACATAGATGTCTAGATATGGGGCATTATCTCTCGTGGGAGGTGTAAGGTATTGGGAGACACGGAAATTGGTTTAAAAAAATGGAAGCCATGTTTACGTAAGGAAAGCCCCGATTCTGGCAGCATTATAGCCGCCCTGAACTGAAAGGCTTGACCTGCTGACTCATCCTGAATGGCCGACTGCTGGCATAAAAGCCAGATCTCTGGAACAAGGTGCCATTTTTACAGTTTTCAAGTGATTTTGTTGGGGAGGTAAAGCAACAGCTGTGGGGCGTCTCAGATCATTTGGCACAGTTCTGTCTCATTTTACAATCCAGCTATTTCAATAGAATGGCTGTATTCATGAATGTTCTTTGCCGGTCCACACAATTAATTATTATTATATATATATATTTTTTTTTTACATTTTTGGAATATTTTATATGGCTAAAAAAAGAAAAAAAAATACTGCATCCCTGTGGGTGCAGTATTACGTTTCCTTGAGGCAGAGAATATCCAACTTTAATGATTCCATGAAATGCAGATATCGAACATTTCTGAAGAACACAAGCACTGGCCCAAACGGGACACCAAAGGTGCAGTCCGATGGACGTGTGTCATGTGACTGAGAGGCCCAGTGGAGGTGTGAGGCGATCAGTGTGATTGGCTGGCAGCTGCTCTGGCACCTGCCATGTGCTGATAGCTCACGCTGCCTTCGGACACCAGCACCCTGGTGTGGCACCTGTGACCTTTCAATACGGGCCTCTACTGGCACCCACACCTGATTTTTGAACGAAAATCAGAAAATAATTTGGTGGCAGCCCCTTCTTTTCCGCTGTTGTTGTTGTTGAATAGAGTACAAGAAGCCACGGTTCCTTGGAGGGTCAGCTAAAGCGTAACATCTTTACGGAAGACATTCAGCCACTTCTTTTCCTTTGGACTCATCAGTTTTCAGCAGTGAGAAATCTTCCATGAGAGATGATGCCATTCACTAGTCGTAAAATAAGAAAATCATGTCTTGGATGACATAGAAAGTCCAAGAAACATCTCAAATGAGACCGGCGTACACAACGAAGAGGACTTTAGGGAATAAAACAGGGGTGATATCGAAGCTGATTTTTTAATACTGTTGGATCATTTCTTGACATGGCTGTATATGAGACTTCACTACCATTTAAAACTTTAGCCTACAAAGGAACTGATTTTTGTGTTAAAACGCTGTCTATAAAAATACAGTCAATGTGACATACTTCAGAAGGACTGAGGTGACAAAAAGAAAAGATATTTGAGTACAGAATTTACCGTTTAGAGTAACGTCCATTCTAATTCATTTATTTGCACTTCATGGTGCTGTATACAAACAGAATTTTTGGGAGTTTGCAACACATGTTTTGAACTACGTCAAAATTTATTCAAAAATAATTTTTAAGACGTTTGTTTTTTCTAAAAAAGAAACAAAAAATTATTGGACATATGAACTGATAATGTTGTTTTGAGAAAGAAACAAAAGGCTTGTCCCTTAGGTCATTATTAATCCATGGCATCCTGGATGAGTTCTGTACAGATCGCGGCACATAGTGGCATCATTGGCACATCGTACAGTAATAATTCAGTTCTGCTCCCTCCAGCCTCCTGTGTATTATCCGGTCTTCAAGACGTCTGCAGAGTTGATTCACATTTCAGCACACACACATAATTATGTATTTACTCTAAATATAGGTCTCTGTAAAATAACCATGAGTGGCATCTTGTATACTGTCTCATCTCCTTTTTAGAAAAATAAATTTATTTTCTCATGTCGGAGAGTTCCCCCTATTTAACAAAGTCGGCTGTGTGTACTGTAATTGCTTGTTTCACTTGGTTTAGAGGTCTACCAAAGGGATCCTGAAAGAGAAATAAATAAATGTTTATTAAATTACAAAGCAAAAAAAATGTATAGTGTTACATTATAGTGGTGCATGTTACAAATATGCACATTCTGTAATTCTCACATGTACAAAAAGCAATCCAAATAACCCTGGACATATGTGAACAACCGGTAATTGAAGGTGACAGTACCGGCAATTATATTCCATGCACAGTATTAGTAGAGTAAACTGCTTAGGAGGTTTTGACGTGATCATTTGTGCAGGTGCGCAGAAAACAAATCCTTAATGTGCCTGGATAAGCAACACATACAGAACTGTGCATAAGCCTTAGACAGTCAAAGAAAATATTTAAAGCTATTTATCTGGGTAGTATGTCTATATGTGTTCAGGGGAAAAAAAACATTTGAACATATGCACACCAAGACCGGCACAATAAAAACAAACAAGAAAATCTTTTGTTTTTCAAAAAAATTACTGGTATCTTATTGGATGGATTTCAGATCCCAGACCTCTCCTCAGGGGCACCCCAGACATTTCATTAATTAATTTAATTAGTTAAATAACTCAGTGAGGTATTGATTAGGCAACATTGTGTGCTAGTGGATGAGTAAAAAAGACATGGATGGTTGAATGTTGTATTGGATGGTCGCTGCTAGTACTGGGGTGACTTTATGAGAGCTTTTGAGAAAGGTAACACACTTTGACAGGCGTATTACAATTTTACATCAACGTGAATAATATTTAGACATCATTTGTTTTGACTACCTAAGAAAAAATTATACCTCAATAATCCCTGGGGTTTGATTTATAACGTCTGTTGCCATAAATGCAGACTTTATTTGGTGCAATACAATCTTTCAGACTGATAACTCAGTTATGGAAACTGACCTGAAAGTGTCTTTAAAATATGGGATTCAAAGTGAAAGAGTGTAATATATAGCAACAGCTAATCTTGATGAATGTTTGGGGACCCGGTGGACAGCAGCATTAAATGTCAGCACCTTCGATACCCGTATGGTTTCAAATCTTCCATGAATCTTCCTTCCGGTTTACATTTTATAGCAAGACATACAAATGTGCTGCCATTTTACAGCCTTTAATATTTAATAGGTAAAAAAAAAGAATGCGAAAATTACATCATTAAATGAAGATTAGAGATCCTCTTGGCCGATACTGCATGACATCAATGTTTTTCAGTGTTATATCTCGCATTGAATTTAATGGCATGTGAGTGTAAATGTAAGAGAATGCATTTCCAACAGATACCCAGAATTAGCCTCTTCATGTGCAGGCAGAGACACAGGAGAAGCTCACAGCTTTACTGTGAGGACGGGGATCTGGGCAGCGGGGTGGCAGCGGATCGTAATGGCAGTGGCACATACCAAGAAACAAGATCAGGAAGTCTTGTCCTGCCCACGACAAACAAGGGTAATTCGGCCAGTCAGCAGGAGATTTCGAACCATTTCTCGGACACAAAGGCCACAGGAATTAGCTGCCGTTCCGTGGGCGGGGGTCTGAGGGAAGGAGAGAAGCAAGCCGGTGAGAGGGGGCAGATGCGCGCCACAATAACTGTCACCAGAGAAGCACCATTTTATAACACAATTCCAAATATGTGGAACATGCACTGTTCAAACAAAGATCCTAAAGCCAAAAGACAAATAAATATTTTTTATTTGATAGTAGCCAATTTTTAAAAGATCATACAACATCAGTTCATAACAATAACACCCCTCAGTATTATCGTTATTGTTGTCATAGCTTTCGCTGTAGTGATAATACTGAACATTTAACTAATTTTAAGTCTCTATCCTTAAATGTATTTTAGCATTATACCAGTCATTATAGTTCTTTAGTTGTTTCTTTAAGATTTTCAGTTCTGTGACTTTACACAGCATACAATATACACAGCAGAGGGATCCGGCAATACAGGTATGCGCCAACGGCTGATGTGTTAGTTCAGGAAAGCAGTGGGGGGGGGGGGCAGGCAGAGCTGACACCCCCATTTGACACAACAGTCTGTTGAACAAGACCTTACCATTCTCAAGTCAGCTCCTAGCAAGAGCTGGGGGGGGAGGGGGGATTCCCCCACCTTAAACAATAAGAGCAACAAACGCTTCAATGGAGCTGCTCTTGGCAGGCGAGAGAACAATAGGCCAAATGCTTTGGTAGATTGATATTCACACAAGCATGTATTTTTATTTTAGCATTGATGCAATTCCCACAGGGCATACAGTGAATGTTGTAAACTTGTAATGGATTCACTTCAATAGCCACAAGAACTGATTCCAGCATTATTCAGGCCGCTATACTCTTAAAAGACAAACCAAGGATACCTCACTGCCTTTTGGGTGCAGCCATAGCAAGAAAAGTTTGTCCTGAATTAACAGACAACTCCTGTTAAAGGATTATCTTTTGCATCTTTGCATAAACCATATACAGTACATTAGGTATCTTTAAAGAAGACCTTCCATTATCTTCCATTATCTTCCGGAAAACCTACAAATTTAAATTGGCAATAGAAATACAGTCAGCTTTGAGCTCATTTGAATAACATTTCTTCTCTTTCATAAAAAAAAGTGTGTCCATAATTTCCCATCACCACAAGCATAAAAGAGGCTCGCACTGAACAGAACACTAAATCTTGCACAGTATAATTTATTTTCAATGGCCTATACGCTACAAAACAATGCTACTTTGGCTTAGATAATTATCACTGGCTAATCAAATGACATGATTATTAAATAAAACTGAGCATTTCATTAGGACGCATCAATGGTTGCTCCCACAGAACAGTCCAGTTTAGCTGAGCGCCAATCTGCCTAGTGTCATTTCATGAAGAAGAAATATAAGACAGGGAATTCCTTGGGTGGCATTCATACCATTCAAAGTGACCGAGTCCTTTTAAATCCATTTATACAGTCAGATATTTCACTAGAAAAAGTCGAAGTCAGGATCTAGAGCAGTTGTGCTCAAACGTTTTGATCAAAGGTCAACGGGACTTTTTCGACGCATGCTGAGCATTTCAACTCTCTGACGTTGGAGGATATGACGGGTTATGTGTGTGTGACGTTTGGTGATGTTCAGGTCCATTATCAGCGTGTGATAACGTGTGGTTTGATCCGCATCCGGACTTTAATAAACCCCTGATGTAGAGTATGGGACCCTCCTTCAACGAGGTCACATTTTATCTAACAGCTGCTGTCTGGGCCAGAGCAGGTCGGGCTTTACCTGTTTCCATTGTATGCCATTTTGTACACGGGGGTGTGCTGGATCATCTCATCGGTGTAGATGGGCACGGGAGTCCGCACACACTCGTGCGAGCATTGTAAACTGTCATTATAGGCGGTGAAGATGTCCACGCTGCTGGGGACCCTCGCCGGGGTGAAGTCGGTCAGGTTCTGGCAACTTTCTTCCTGCTGGTTGATCTTCCTCTGATGGCTATTGTGGCGTCCATTTCCCCTCTGTGCACAGCTACAAAAACACGTACCAAAAACAAAAAACAACAATAAAATCATACCTTGCGCCTCCAGTTTTGAATGTCCGTGTACCGCGTGAGTCAGAAGCCAATTAAAAAAAAAACAGGCTGGAAGTGTGGCCTCTGAAATTAAAGTTTCATTTCAAAGACTTTCACATTGGAATGCAAAAATACTCATCTAATGAAGAAAGTTTGGGGCTGAAAATGAGGAAATGATTATTAGTTTTATTTGTTCCGTTTTTGATTATAACTTAAAATAACTTCACTAGAAATTAATTAATATGACTATGTTTAAAATAAGAAACATGAATGAAAGGAATCTTTCCTACCAGTTCTTAAGGACGAGTGTTGTTATCAAGGCTGCGATGACCATGATTAGAGACACAGTGATCGTAATAATCTGATGAACAGCCAAACCTGACAACAGGAAGAAAAAACACCAAGGGGATCAAATGCAGGATCCAATTCTGGCTTTCAATTCTGCCAGTGTGAGATATACATTAATAAAAAAAACAAAAAATCCCAGCCACAATTGTCACTCAGTGTTAAACCAAACAGATCTGCTGAATTGTGAACAGCCTCACACTGACCTATAACCTGTGATGTATAATAGTGGGTACTGAGGGGATACCACATTTTATTATATATTCAGTATTAGGAGCATCATAAATAGGGTTTTATTTAACATCATCAAAATCATTAGCAGAAAGTATCATTCCTGTTTCCCAATATCCCTAAAAGTTAGTGTTAGTTGACCGGTTCATAATTTCACATGCTGGCTGTGAAGATAAATCGTCCATTGGATTTATCACAAGACTTTGGTATCAACACGTGATAAATGTATGAGGAGACATGAAACATGGAAAAGAAAATACACACAGACAATCGCAAGTTATACAGAAATAATAGTAACAGTACCTGACTGCAAAAATGCAAACATAGACGTAAACTCCCTGAGGCATGACACACATTCATGTTTGTTTCATTTTCACCTTTTTCCTGCTACATTACAATAGCGGCTCAGCGGTAAATGGTAAATAAATCATGGGCATTTTGACTGGGATCTCAGACCTTTGCAGCCAGCTCAGACGGCACATGCTGCAAAGTATCCCTGAGTTACAGGCCCTTCCTGTTTTGATCTGTTGCCTTTTTTCCTTTTGTAGTTTCCTGTAATTAGCTTCTTTCAATGAGTTCACTAACAATGCAGAAATAATGCGATACTTTTCATCCATCCATCCATCCATCCATCCATCCATCCATCCATCTCGCCATCTTCTGAAACCTCTTGCCCCATTCAGGGGCGCGTGGGGGTCCAGAGCCTATCCCAGAGGCTATGGGTGCAAGGCAGGTAACAACCCAGGAATGGGCACCAACCCGTCACAGCATATGATAATCTATTGCAGTAAATGACCTTGACCCTGCACTAAATAAGCAGCTGCAAAACAAGCGGATGCGCGGATTAACGTCACTTAAGACTGGTCATAGCCAGCAGTTCTGAAGCTTTGAACGTGCTGCTCTCATCTAAGTGCAAAATGAAACATGTCTTCAGACTGGACAGACTTCTTAGCTGAGTTACTCTGCATTGGTCCCATAGCTAAAACGTCCAGACAGCCGGCTCTCCATCAGGGACTGTCCACATACTGTAAGACAGAGCAGGGCAGAGCAATGATTCACAGTTACGCAGGTACCCAGGCAGGTACCCAGGCATGTACCCAAGCAGGTACTCAGGCAGGTACCCAGGCAGGTACCCAGGCAGCGATGTGTCGCATTAGTGTGCCGTTACTGTAACACATTTATAAATATGTAAAGTCATCAGCTTAAGATGAAACCAGTATTTGGTCCTTTTTCTGTCCACTTCTGCTTGCAAAGCCAAGCTGCATGTTTCCCTTATGATGACACTAAAATTACCGTATTTGCCTTTGCTCCTCTGAGCCAATTCTATTAAACCAGCATCCTATCCTGGGCAAAATCCCTACTCCTTCTACTTCCCATTAAGTGTCACAGATTTCTGTTCAATAATAATAGTAATAATAAGTAGAATACTTCCCCAATTTACTCAACGATCAGCAATTAATATGCATTATCCAGTGAAGATCAGGATCACTCTACGAAGCATCAGGTTTAATGATTGATTTTTTTTTTAAGAAGAATGTGCTAGAATCCCACTACATTATGAGATTCAGGTTAGTCTCATCCAAACAGCTGAATTTATGAAATCAGTGAGTGAAAATAACAAATCTAATTTATATTTAAAGACCTGGTTGAGAGGAAAATTTTGATAGTTTAACACTGTGGAATGATTTGCATATTGTATGGGGGTCTGATGTGATGAGGTTTATTATAAGACAGGATTTCAGTTCACGCTGGCCAAACCCTTCGCGATATTACCTCATGCATTAGGCACTGCGAGCTGCCAGAAGATAAAATGACAGCAGGCCTTGCATTCACACCGGCATTTACTGCTGCCTCGATACCCACAGACAGCACTGAAATCAACCTGGCATTGGCTGTATTGATCACTGTCTTAGGTTTCAGGATAAATAAGGCCAGTGGGATAGTTAGTGGAAGATTCGGATGCACTGGCCCACAGAAGAGGTATTGCAGATATGATTTGTTTTAAGTGGTTTTCCATTTACTTCACGGCCTTTGGTTAGATTGGACCTTGCTGTCTGGTGCCTATTTGTTAAACAGGAGGTGAAGAGCCAGCAGGCACCATGCGGCCCAGTAGTCCAAGGTGCCACCTGCTGCATTTTCTGCATGGTGATTTACCAGCTTATACTTACATGTCCCATGCAGTGAGAGGCTTGGCAGCTTCGAAAGCCTCCAGGCCCCGAAGCACATTACTGAAGCGTCGTCTTCGCTATAAGGACCCTAACTTAACAGTTTGCTATCTCTCCAGTTTCTTATTCCAAAATATAATTTGAGTTATTTACTCAGCTGGATGTTTAACCAGAGCAATTAATTCTAAGTGCACAAAATGAAAGCAGCCGACCCCCCCCCCCACCCCGCAGTCTGAACTGCCAGTCTTTTTTATTGCCAGCGCTTCACCTGTTGGATGCCCGACGGCAGGCTTTTACAATGCCTCTGCGACAGGTTAGCAACGAAAGCGGCGGCTGTGTCGTCGCACCCGAGCAGGCAGCATCCCCTAGCCAATCCCAGAGTGCTGTGCGGCGGCTTCCGTCGGCAGGGGGGCCAATCAGAACAGTCGGAAAGGCACGATCGGCGATTCACAGCCCTGCTACGGTACTTCATGCTACAAGTCTCTGGAGATTCCTCCGAATTCCAGCTCTCTCAGCCCAGCCAGCGCCCACAGACCCCCCCCCCCCC
>JAABNY020000108.1:754041-771030 GCA_015164015.2 Brevimyrus niger | reverse complement strand
TGCGGGTAACGGTGAGATCTGCCTCGGAAAAAACAGCCGGAAACTTTTAAACTGTCTAAGGTGGCCTGATTTAACCCCCCCCCCCCCCCCCCAGTTCTCACATTCTCAAAGACCGCCGCGGAGTTCGAATCTCAGCAATAGCTCAGCCACAGGGCATCGCCACATGTGGGAGGAGTAGGTGGCTGTCAGGGTGCATCGCGTGGCTGCCTGCAGACACACACACTCATCCCTCTCACTCCCTGACATGAGGGCCCCAAAGACGGGGGAACATACGCATATGGGAGAATTTAAAGGGTTTTAGCTGTGGGCTGAATCCTCCCCACTAACGGCAATCTAAACCGGGACATCTGCAGAGCAGAGGTGAGGAGAAGGGGAAGATGTGTACAAGTTAATCCCACTTAGATGCTTCACTCAGCCGTCTGCTCACGCTCAACTGGCCAGCCTGTCATTTCCATAAACACACAAGCATTGGGTATGAGCATGTTTCAAATATCTACGTGACAAGAAGAAAATAAGTGAACAATGTGCATTCGGTGTAAGAAACATGCTTCTGGTGAAAAAAAAGGGTGACAAATTTTTCAAGACTTTTTAAGAAATTGCAGAGTGACTGACTTTAGAAACAGCCAACAGAACAAAATGTCCTTCAATGACAATTTGCTTCCGTATTTGTCAGCAACAAGAAAATAACTGTATCAAGCTGGGCCTATACGGTTGACACAATCATAGGATGTCAGTTTTCTGATTTCTATAGCAGTTTTCTGGGAGAACGCCAAGATATTCAACCAGTTGCTGAATAGCAGTATGGAGTTCAAAGCACAAGCCAGCTGCTTAAATCGATTTCAGAGTTGCCATGGCAACTTATCCAGTGCATTCAAAGGCGGTAAGGACCGATAACTTACTACACCGTTACATATGCACCGGGAAGCCTACCCATCGTGTGTTCCCACCACAACATTGAAAACAAAGAAATAAACACTGTTTCCATATGAATTGCACTACTTTCATGCTGATGCATTATTTAAAGGATTTAAAAAAAACTCAACAGTCAATGCATACGTCACGTCGACCAGGAAGGTTTCAAACGAAGAACACAAAGTTTCAGCTAGAATGTTTACAATGCTTCTACAATGCTGTCGTGCCTCAGAAAGACAGTGTTTCAACAGCTATTCATTATACATGTGAATAACCTGAGATTGAATATAACGGGAACCGAGAAACACGTTATGCAACGAAAACAGTGATTTCATCTGTCCTTTCAGCACCAAGGTCTCCCATTGTATCATCCCATTGTAATGTTCTCCATCACCATGTATCCTATGCAGGGTCAAACTCAGCCTGGCTACACTCCCAGGAATCACAGGGCACACAGACTGAACCTCAGACGGCACCGCAGGCGAAGAAGGAGTGGGTGCACAGGATCATAAAGCAAGAGCAATCAAGGGTGATGGCAGGAAATTATGAAAAATGCAGATCATTGGACTATGAGAGAAAAGCAAGAGCACCTGAGGAAACTCACATAGCTAACATGCAAGCTCTTCACACACACACACACACACACACACACACACATGGACACAAACACATAACCGACAGATTAGTTATCTATATCTTTATGGGGACTCTCCATTCATTTGTATGGACATAACTCTAATGCTAGCAATGACAACCTAACCCCTACCCAGCTCTATAGGTAACCATCAATAACCAAAATACAAGACTTCTGACATTTTTAGTTTTTATTGGAGTCACAGATAAGAAGTTTTTATTACACTGTGGGGACATTTAGCCCCCACAATATAATATATATAAGACTACACACACCAGAATATTCTATGTGGGATGCCAAATGCAACCTGTAGTCATCATTGGGCTCCCCAGTTCTGTGAGTTTTCTGTTGCCTTGGGTTACCACTCAGATTAATGAATATCCCAGTTAGTACAGACATATAAAGTAGGCGTTAAACACTTATGAAGATACTTCCTCGCTATCCGATTAAACAGTTCTGCTGGATATTCATTCAATCGGTGCATGGCAATTAATCCATTTCCAGATATTTTATCCTTGAAAATAACAAAACCATAATAATAAATTCATAACTGAAGAGCACACACACACACACACACATTTAGCATTTGCTATTTCAGTCTGAAATAGTTTACTTCTTCTGAACCTTAATATGCAATACAATATTCCCTCCATATGGTACCATCCTGTTAAACAAATATCACAATGTTCAACTAAAAAAACAAATTAATAATGTCATCTGTGTTCAAGGCGTGACTACATCCAAATTTACCAAGCATTATGCAGATTATTTTTATTATTACTATAAGCTAAAATTTATTACCATATTCAATAATAATTAATTTGTCATGATCACAAAATAGTTCTTGATGTTGCTGTTGTTGTTGTAACTTCAGAAGACATCCACTCAAACTACGGTATAGGTCTGTTTGTAAATCACAGCACGTTGTTACTGTGAAATGAAAACTGTCAGTTCAAGGGTCTCAGATTCAAACTTTTTATTGATTACTAGCTACTGTTAAATAGATTTTAACAGTAAATTTTTAATTTTTTTAGAAAATAATTTTTCATTGGAAATAATATATAAGCATATAAACCTAAAATGAGTATTCTGGTTGTTTTTATAAGTATTGGGGTTTACTCTTAAAGGCTTTTTTTATTGTAGTTTATTCTAGGTGCATATTTCTGGCTGAAATGTTTTTCTTTTCTTCCTAGATGTGGCATTTACCTCTCGATATGTGAAGAAGGCACTGAAACATTAATCACTTGCTTTTGACCAGTACGCCTTTCTGCCACTGCACTCGGAGCTCAATGCAGCCCCGCCTACGTCTCACCAAGCCCAAAATCCAATTCAATTTGGTATTTTGTGTTTGTAACCCTCAAGTGACTTCAGCCACTTGTTGTGCTTGTACTAGTCATTTCTTGGAAAAATCTTTCATTTTGAATCCCCCTAAAGGCAGTGTAAAGTAAATAATGCAATCACATAAAAAACATACAGGTATTGCTTTTTCCCCTCACTGGAAACCAAAACAAAGGGGTTCAGTGCTTGCTTCATGGTCCTAAACTTGAAAACATTCCTAAATGAAAAACCTAATGTGATTCCAAATGATTTAGTTTTGTCTTCTATTTAGCTACATTGCAGAATCTGCGGTCTACATAGGTGCCTGAAATAGTGAGAATCAGAAAACAGGAATGAGAAATACAAAATTAAAACACAGAAAATAGGCTGACTTTGTAAGTATCATTACATCAACGATCTCGGTTCATAACGTAAATACTATTTTGCTTGTATGTCACTGCTTTGTTTGACCGAAATATTGCTGCTTTTTGCTTAACCGGGGCGGGGGGCTCCCCGTGGTGCTGATCAGCCTTGTTTTCTTTTTAGTTTTTTTCATGCCCACCTCAATAAAATATGTGTCAACAACAGAATTACTCCACCATTACATGTGGTCGGAGAAGCCAGAAACAAATAGCAGTGAGCATCAATCAGCAAGGTTTATGCTACGGCGATTTAAACTGGTCCATCGGGAATGTGCTATTAACTGCCACAACATTCAGGTCGTAAGGGAGTTTATCACTATTGCGTGATTTTATGCTAAGCAAGATGAGGAAAACCGGGCTGTTCGCTAAAATCAAGAATGGGGCGTTGCAAAAAGCGGAACGCAGTTGTTACAGCATCCAGTTTAATTGATGAAGCCGCTCCGTAATTGCCGGCTGACAGCACTATCTGCCGCTCAGAAGACCCACCCGAATGCATTACTAATGCAGTGGGGAAGAAGACATGCAGACTGTCAGCCGTCGGATAAATTGCACAGTTGCCCCACTCTGAAAACCCTCTACCCTTCTAATTAGGGTCGTTCTGAGCTGCTAGCACATGAACTTATTTCACAGCTATTTGCATTTTCGCGTCTGAGATACGAAAGCTGTAAGTATGGAGTGTGACGTAATAGATTACGATTCGGAAAGGGCCCGGGGACGTGAGACCTTGCTTTTGCATTAATCAGTGGCGGATCTCCACTTATTTTTTTATATACAGATCTATTCTCTCAGGGTCTTATGTCAGCAACACTGATTTAAGTTTTTAAGGTTTTAATAACAGAGGTCTTTAAATTAATGAATTATCTGTGTGTTAACTCCTAAATCCATCCATCCATTTTCTTAACCCAGCTGTCCTGTTCAGGGTCATAGGGGTCCAGACCCCATCCTGGAGGCTTTGGGCACAAGGCAGGGAACAACGCAGGATGGGGTGCCAACCCATCAGAGGTCATGCTAACTCCAAAGTGTTCTCATAAAAATGTATCATTTATCTGGCTTTTTGAGAAATTACCCCCACCCCCACCCCCCCGCTTTGCCCTGATGATGCCAAGTTCAGCTTTGGTTGGACTAATCCAGGGATATCAAAATATGTATTCAGTATGTGAGTGTGTGTGTGTGTGTGTGTGTGTGTGTGTGTGTGTGGGCGGGGCGGACGGCTGTTGCAGGAAGCTGTAGATCCAATTGCCATTTTGCCACATGCGGATACTTCTGACTTCTGATTGGATGTAGCTCAAAACTCCTATTTTTCCTTAGTCTTCAGGCTTAAGTGTCACAAAACCAAGGATGCTGGATTTCTTTGTAACTTGTATCAGTGGTAATAACTGATCTTCTTCACATCACACTCCTGTCATAGTAACTGCAGTATGATGATAACAGTATTACATGTCACATGGCATTAGATAACAAAACATAGTATGTCAAGCTGTCATATAATTCCAGTAGCTTCATGCTTGTGATAAATTTTGACGGCTGTCCTATGTTACTGCACAGCTGTATTAAAGGACGATTGCCAGTTATTCCATCCTGTTACATAATACTTATGACAGTGTTATAATGCTGTTTGTAAAAGGGGGGAGTTAAAGCATTTTTTGATTGATGGTTGTGTTTTGCTCATGGTCTCCTGGTAATCAGCATATGTGTGGGTGGAGAGCCACAGGCGTCCCCTCTCAGTCTGAACTGACCAGTTCCAGAGAGAGCAGATTGAGGTAAACTGCTAGGGTTAAGGACACAAAGGCTAAATACAGAGATTACAGATTTAATAAAATTTCTAACTTGCTAAATATTGTGACATGTTGCTATAGTGTTTATGAAACGCAGGGGATTAATAGCATATTCCGGAACACTACCAAGAAAGACAAAGGCAAACATCGCGAAAACATCTCATTCGGATCATTATTTTTCAAAAGATCCATGAGATTAAAAATAAGCTCCAGTCTTGAATGGGTATGCTGAAGGATGTCAACTGGTAAATAATAACTGGTGGAACAAAGATCAAGCAGCATTAGCAGAAATATACACATTATCTCCACAGAAAATTCATCAACAGCCGATATATATTTGATGAGCCATATCCTCAGGAGAAGCTCAGACATGGATGAAGAGGTCAGATTAGCCCTGAGATGCCAAAAAGACAGATCTGAGCGAACTGGATCACATTTGGAAAATAATAGGTTTACGGATCCAGGTTTACATCGCGATACAGAAGAAAGAAGACCTGAGACAGTGTTCAGAGTATTGTGACTCAGTATAGAGTCTCATATTAAATGATAATTAAAATGAAAACACAACAAAAAATGAATGCCATGGCATAGCTACACCAACTACATACAACTTGTAGTCTGGTAAATAAACTTTTTTTCCTGTCCCAAAAAGGTGTTACTATTGCCTTCTGTGTCACACTGTTGTTAAAACTGAATACAGACATAACACAACTACCCCTCCCCTCCACTCACACACACACACACCCCAGGGGGGTTACACTGTTATCCTGAAGTTCAGTGTGCTGATACCCAAACTTATGTGCCAGAAATTATTCTGGTGAACCGAGTAGCGGCTGTAGATGTTTTGCTTCAAAGAGGAACTGCCTTTTTTCTCTTTTTTTTCATTTAGCCACTTATAAGTATTTTATGTAATTCTGAAAAAAAGAATAGACATGGAAGCCATGGGAATTACAGCTATGAAAAGAATTCATGCAACAAGCTCTTATGTAATTTCATCATTTTACATGCGGGCTGCAGCAATTCCACCTTCAAATCTAGACACCACTAAGGTATTAGTTAACTCAAGACAATCCTACTCACTCAGCTAAGTTACTGCCAAGGTCACTAACATCTCCCCTCCTCCGCACTGAGCTTTACACCAAACCAGCAAGGACACTGCAAATCCCAGGGATATTCTCCCTTTATGATGCAGCCAACCTAGTCCATGCTTCCACACTCCATTTTGTTATCCATCTATCTGTTTAACATATGCAAAGGCTTATCTTGGTCCGATGCCAATTGCATGATGTAGGGAACGATCCTCTGAATGCGATGTTAGTCCAACATGGCCCATACTGAATGGAGAAGAGATGTGAGGTTCCTGAGGTGCCTGCCAAAGCCCTCGGACTCCTCAAATGCTACACAGAGCTGTACTCTGCTCTACTAAATAAAATCTATTTATAAGATAAAATCAGGTCTACAGAAGAAACAACTTTGGGTCTTTTACTTCCAGGCTCTATGAAACCATGCATTCTTTTCTGTATCTGCACACATTAAGATGTACACAGTTCTGGGGTGTTACTTATTCAGAAAACAGAAAAAAACATAACTGTATTCTTTTACAGTCAGGGGAAGACCAAAAGTTGTGATCAAATTCAGGAGAAAATGGAGATTACCAGGATTATACTTAAGAACATAGTAACTCTCCCAATCCTCCATATACGTTGACTGCTACACCAATATTCAGTATTCATTTCAATGCAGTTAACTCAAAACCCTATAACCCTATCATCGTAAAATACCCATTCATCCATCAATCTAGTCATTGTACTGTAACTCTTCATTCTGGTCAGGGACGCAAGAGGCCTGGAGCTTTTTCCCCAGCAAAATAGGACACGGGACTGGGGTACAACCAGTAGCAGAGGAAGCACATCTGCCGCCAAGGCTCATCGTTTCTAGGGACCTACTACAAAATTCACGGAGGGGGTACTGCCCCCGCACCCAGCTGGCAAATTTTACCAAGTGCCCCTTTAGATAACAGTCATACAAAATTCTAACAATTTACCGAGAACGCCCCTCCCCGGGTTGGAGAATTTTTACAAAATGTCTTTTTGATAACAGACAATCAAGCAAAAATTGCAACAACATACTGAGAATGCCCCTCCCCAGATCGGAAAATTGTCCTGGGTGCCTCTTTTGATAACAGACAGTCACACTAAATTCACAACAATTTACCAAGAACACCCCTCCCCAGGTTATTAAAAATGACCAAGTTCCCCTTTGATGACAGACGATCATGCAAAATTCGCAAAAATTTATCAAGAATGCCTATACCCGGGTTGGAAGATTTTACAGAGTGCCATTTTTGATAACAGACCATCATACAAAAATCACTACAATTAACCTTCAGTTATATTTACAAAAAATAGAATTTTGTGTCCGAACCACTAGAGGGCAAAATCGGAAGAATTTAAAAACAGCTCCACAGTATCCACACTCACTTATACTCACCATTGGCACAATGCAATCAGTGGCAACCCAGAACAAGCTGTTTGTTCAATGTTCATTGATTTTTCACAGGCATTTGACACCATTGATTACCAGCGACTCTAATTCACTATAGCATTTCACACTAACTCTGGGCAACCATTTCTTAGTGGACAAGTGTGAACAGGGGAGCTATAGGTTAAGCCAGCAGCTATCACCAGCGGAGATAGGGGTGTTTTATTACGCCTCCTGTTTGTTCTTTGTCTTAATTCACTGGATTATGATATTGCCTGACTCTGTCTGTCCTGCTCTGTAGTTTGAGTGAAGGTGTAGTAGATGGAGTGAAAGTTTGAAACTTATGCGGAATACACATAAGGACATGACCAGAAAAGAATTTATTGCTACAGTACCAACACTACTAGCAAACATAATAGCAAACAATCTGGCTGTTAGAACAACATTTTGGGAGTACTGTACTATAGTTGCTTCTGTTCATTCTTAGCTAGATTCTCATTTATGGTGATGAAGCACACAGGTCGTTCCTCTGATATCTTGTGCCACGTTTACACATCATGTATATCCGGAGAATGTATGGCGATGCTATCGACACCCTGTGAGTGGGCTCCACACAAGGCTGGGCACCACCGAAGCAAGATAGAATTCGCCTACAGCCCGTAAGTTCAGTCGTCGTGCTCAAAGATCCCCATTAGCGCACAGCGTGAGACTCTCACTCGCAGCATTAGCTTATAAGGTCTTCATACAAAGAGAAACCCCATGATTCCCATCAACAGAACCGCACAGTAGCAAAATCTTTGCTTGGGGCCACAAACTGACCTGGA
This sequence comes from Brevimyrus niger, assembly GCA_015164015.2. Lineage (NCBI taxonomy): Eukaryota > Metazoa > Chordata > Actinopteri > Osteoglossiformes > Mormyridae > Brevimyrus > Brevimyrus niger. Next base: position 762,665 of record JAABNY020000108.1, on the reverse strand, counting down.
GCAGCGTTTGGAGTATTTGCATCATATAGGTGCTTTTAATTGTTATACTTTTATATTTCATTGTGCGTTTCAGACATTATGGCAGAGTCCCATACCTGTACAACTACAATAATGTCTATCTTGCTAAGACATACAGTTTATATTGTGTTGCATATACAAGGATGCCTATAATAAAGTGAATTTTAAACTTTAAGACTAGTAATTAAAAAAGGTAATAAAAATGGAAATAGCGGGAAGAGGTTTTGCCTACTGACTGCAAATGTTCTGGATCGTTTCACTAATTTATAATGCATTAAGTGTGGAGTGATGAGGATCCTCTCACGGTCCAAGCCCAAGAAGACACCCCCAGCACCCTTACCCCCTCCCGGTCACCTTTCCAACCCCCCACCCACATATTACCCGCCTGCCTGGAAATGCTCCGTGAGACCCGCCGGTGGCCGGCAATCGCCAATTAGCGCCGTTGTCACAGCATCCATCTCTGCCTTGATTTTCACTCTACAGTAGCTCGGCCACCATAAAACACTTACCGAAGGAGGAGAGGGAGACGGGAGCGTTGCAAATCGCGGGGCGTTATCTGAAACCGATTTTTTTTTTCTGTCTGATGTCATCAGCAGTCCTTCGCAAAACTCAATCACAGTGGAGGGCAAAACTTTCTGATACGGCTGGGAAACGGGTAACCGGCATCTTCATTGCAGCACTTAGCGCGCAGTGAGGCCGTCCTACATTCCGGCGCCAGCGGAGGCAGCCTTGACTAACACCTAAGCACATGTGACAATAAGTCTGGAATAACGGAGCGGCAGAATGAGGAGGAGTTCCAGGAGGTGCTGCGGGGGTCCCACCTCATTACGCGGCTGTCACAACACCTGTCCGTGTTCATTTGTGTAACCGTTTCAGAGGTCGGATGTTCGAGAGCTAAACGCGGAGTCGGGAGTGAGGGGCCAGCGGTGCGAAAATGGGGCACAGGGACATGGTATGGGGAGCTGGGCCTCTGCCACAGCAGACGGGGGGTGAGATCTGACCGTCTGACTGGACGTAGAAGGTGTGTCACGCACCGTGTGCCTTTTCACCCTGTCCACATCCCGACCAGTGATGCGGGTAAATGACGCAAAACAGAAGCGATTAACGGGATTTCGGGAGGGAAATGAGCCACAGTGGAGGAGGAAGCAGGGAGCTTGAAACAGCGAATCACGGTCCTTATGGCCTTACTTCCTGTTCGGCTGGATTACTGTAATGAGAGAGGCCTTTGCTGCATACTTCTGTCAACAGAGCTATGGATCATCACTTCAAGCCAAGATTAAGCCTTTGGGGAGAAAAGATTCATATTTCCCTGAGTTTATTGTAGGACAATAAAGGCGAACATTAAGATTTTTTTTCCCCATTACCATGGTAACTAGCTTCTTAGTGGGAACAGGCAAGATATCTCCCTTAGGCAGCCTCGGAGGAGGCTTGGATGTTATTGTTCTCGTTTTACTGTCAGATCACAGGGGCCGTGCACGACAAGCTCATCAAAATCATGCACATTAAAAACATACTGCCGTTCACCATAATGAAGAAGCAGCAGGACGCCATATCTGGACATGCAGCTTAGAGCTGCAGTTGCACTGCATAGTGACCACCAGGGTGACGAAGGTCACTTGCCGCTGGATTGAAAATATCCATCTACATAATTGTAAAATTGCGAACTGTATGACTTCTGAGTAACGGATTTCCCCAAGTAACAGACTTTCAAAAAATAGTACATTATTAAAGATTCCACCAAATTAACTGCTTGCGAAGGATTAAGACACAATGTGTCTCTGGATTCTGTTGTACTTCGACGCTGCCTGCTTGTTTTACTGTTGCAGTTAATCCCCTGACCCCGGAATATGACACCGAGCCCTGAGTTATTAGCACTGAGGTCTACCGTGGTTCTAATCATCTCGTGCTCGTAATGCATCCGACAGCCCCATCTGTGTGGATCCGGCGGAGCCGCATGGTAAATGGGAAACAATCGGGAAGCAGCTGGAGCCCCCCAGCCATAAATCCCCGTCACGGCCCAGTCACCGCCATCGACAGCGTCCCCCCGGCACGTTCCGTTCCTCCATGGCTGTGTCGTTTGGGCAGGACGTGGAAGTGGCGGGAGGAGGTCCATAGCAACCAGAGGGCACAAAGGGCACGACAAATGCTCACTGTCACACGTGCGGAGGCCACACCTATGCGCAAGTGAATGTTCTACGAGGGAAGTCAGACGACTCAGCATCATAATGGTAATGAATGATAATCATGTCCAGGGCGAGTATCTTCAATAACAGTTCTACACATCATCATGATTTTATATATCTACGTCAGATATCCCAGCTCTACTGGAAGTTCCCGGAGTGTCTGGCTAATCGACAGCACCTCCAACACCCGCAAACAATGCACAATATCCCTGAAATCTGCCCCACCCCACCAGGTAGGCAAATTCTGCCACCCCCCCTCTGAGTGAACGTCTCTAGCATCAGACGCCATCGTGCTCCTGAGCCATTTGAGGTTTACTGAGCTCCTGTGTTAGTCCTGTAATGAACTCAAGACTTCGCTCTTCCCTGAGAGCTAGGTTTGTTGTTGTTCCGTTCCTGTCTCTGTTTTTCTGTGCGACAAAAGCCAACTCTTTGTTTAGCCAACCAGAAATGCATTACCTGGTTTGGTGGAGAAGGGCCGTAAGATGGGAATAAAATAAATATAGAAAAACAGCTAAGTTCAAATAATAAAGATGTAATATCCATTCAGATGTAGTGAAGTTGTAGTAATACAAGTTGTTTTAACTTGGATTTGTAGAAGTAAAGGCACATCGTTTTGGCAGTACTTAAATATTTAAGTTAGTATAACTTTAAAACACTCCTATAGATTACTCAATAATTGAGCAACAATATAACACAAAGTTGAGCCGACAATTGGTTTTTGTTTGGTGTGGGTCACATTATTTTTTTACATCACAAAAACCTGACATTTTAACAGGGGTGTGTACACTTTTTATATCCAGTGTATATATACATTGAATTGAATAGAATGGTTACACTTTAGTCATTCATATTGCGTTTTCCCCTATGCCATATTGCTTTCCATGAGACATATATGCAGACAAGAGCAGATTTTTGAGGTTAAGGGCCTCACCCAAGGGCCAGATGATGGCGTCAGTCTGCCAGCTATGGGATTTGATCCTGTGACGTTCCAATCAGGGTCACCTAACCAGCAGAGGCACACAGACTCACTGCGACACCATTTTGGGGCTGCACAGCAGGATTCGGTGTCATCTTGCTGTTGAGCTTTTTTTTTTTTTTGCCAATGTTTCTACTGAATATTCAGCACAATGTGTACCTCCATCACTCAGATATAAATGAAAGCGGCCTTTGCATTGCTGGTCAATACTCAGACCTAATACAAATTCTAACCCAAAGCTGAACAGTGACCTGATGTTTGGATTCTCATGAGAAATAATCCATATATATTTTTTAAAAAATGGCTGTTTTTTTATTTTTTTTGCTGAGAGAACATTTCCGGCAGCAACTGATGGTATCAGAACATCTCCAGAAGGTGCCTTTTTTTATGGCTAAGCACTAATATAGCTGAAGTGCCTGCGAGGAAACAGCTGGGCAGGAATCACCTTGAAAGTGCTTGAACTCCGTCAGCCGTCAGCCTGTGTTTGGTAATTATCTTCTGCCCTTTCTACATCACAGGGACAACCCGAATACCACCCCCCCCCCAAACTTCCGCTACCCAGCCCCACTGCCAGATGCTGGAGAGATTTTTAAACCGGATTTGGCACGTGAGTCCCTGTGGTCCCCTGCTGTCTTTCTCCTTACACCTCAACCCCTTTCTCATGCTCCCGTAAATAAAATTTGAAGAATGAAAGGAGAAGGACCGGACCGTCCTCTGAAAGTGATCGCGATTCCTGTCGACATATTTGACCACAGGCTGCTGCCGTATCCTAGCCGTTCCGCCCCGCGCCGATGAAATGCCCCCAAGCCCATCAAACGTGGCCCGTGATCGATAGCGATTCTCTCTCACCAGCATTTCAAGTTACTGAGGCCTGTTCCCAGTCGCCATCCACGGAATGGATGACATCGGTGCGGCCTTTGCCGCACAAAGAAAAGCAAAAATTGCTGGGAACTACGGGCCGCTACCTTAAAAACTGACATGTTTGCCCGGTCAGGCAACATTCAAAGATACAATTCATATGAAAGCTTACAGTCTCTGCTCATGTTTCCCAGGAATATTGCTTTCATCTGGACATTAGAGCAGTGGATGAAGCTCATTCCACTGCAGCAGATTTGAGAAATTGTAACTAGAGCAGCCTCTAGTAGTCAAATAAAAGTTTAAACAAAAGACTCTCAAACATTCAACTATGCCGCAACGACACTCATAAATACATAAATTATAGATCAAGTCCTTTAGCTGGACACTTTTTCATCTACATACCACTCTATACATAATGTAGGACTTTTCAGACATGTATCAATGTAAAATAGATGAAAGTAACACAGAAAGTTCCTGCGTCTTTATATTCGGCCAAAAGATCCCTTTATAAACGTCCATCTAGCTGGAGCCTTAAGGTCCGCAGCTTGACTGGTTACTTTTATAAAACTTTTACTTGGATCTAACTACATGACATCCAAGGTAACAGAAATTAGCTGAGTTGAGCCTCACATAAGCGTTCTTCAGCCACTTCGCCAAATATTGTGTTGATTAATAAAGTTGTTTCATTAATAATTTTAGTCAATTAATATGCGCAGATTCCCCATTGTGCTTAATCCCGAAGATCTATTCCATCGTTGATTTTGCATTCCATCTTGCTAATACTGAGCGTAGCGCTGCTTTGAGCATGCTAATGATGATTACTAGTTAATGAAGGATATTGGCATTTATTATCATTCTTGTTGATTTCATCTACAATTGCTTCTTCTAAGCACCACTCAAAAATGTGCAGAAATCTCAAAGCACGAACATACAGCCCTTGGGGGATATCAACATAGCAAACAAATTTAAAATTCTTTTGCTGTTAATGGAAAGATCTTTCATAACATTTTCCTCCCTTGCAATACAGACATGTGAACAATACTGTCAAGTACAGGAGCCTCTTAGGATTACTCATGGAGCACTGGTTATCTCAGAATTCAGAGACAATCATTTCCAAGCTAACACATTAATTAAATTGCACACATACGAAAAAACCAGAACTAAATTGCAAGCTGTTTCAAACAGAGTATGAATCATTTATGCATTTTTATATCCTGACAGATACCGGTGATAAACCATCCCACTTATGTTTGCAAAGCATGATTTAATAATCGCAAGCCTAACAAAACCCATTTTTAAAAACACCTAAGGCTACAATAACTTCACACACAGGACAGGCATTTCCCAGGAAGAAAGCAGAGAATCCAAACAGCTGAGTGTTTCTCATAGGAAGAGCCAAACGTGTGACTCACCTGCTGTGTCTCCAAATGGCTTTGCTGGTTTGGCGGTCTCCCCGAAGCTAACGCTGGGCGTTGTGCTTTGTCTCCTGGGCAACATGGTCGTTACCACAAAGATGTTTTCGGAGTTTCTCGGCCTCTTGGTGGTGGTGCTGACCGTGGTGGTGGTGGTGGTAGTCGTGGCCTTGACAGACACTGTGGTGCTGGGCACTGCCCGTCCGTCGTCCTCGCTGCCGTCGTCGCCCCCAGTCGGCCCCCAGTCAATAAAGCCCGGTACTGTCGTGGTCCTGCCCTCGCGGGGTCTCTCATTGGTGTCCCACTTCAGCTGCCTCCGCAGCCGGGGCGGCGACGTGCCAGAATCCAGGCTCCTGCCCTCCGGGGAGGCCGGAGAGGCCTGAGCATCGCCAGAGGCGGCCTGGAGGGGGCACTCTTCACAGCTGGGCCCCCCGTGGGTTGGGCCTCGGCGCTTTTGGCCTACCAGTGTGGGACTCCTCCCCGCTTTGTTGGTCGGCTGCTGAAGAGGATGCAGGCCCTTCTTCCATCCGAGGCCCTGAGACCTCCAAGGTGGCCTGCTTGGGGCCTCCCAAAGAATCGTGGGGCTGGTCTTTAGCCGTGGCACAGATCTGGCTGTGAGCTTGCCCCCCAGGCCAGGAGTAGGGGGACTGCAAGCTGAGAAGTCCATGGTGAGGTGGATAATGGCTAGAAGGATCCACGTGTGGCATCCCGGCGAGCTCCCTGGTCTTAAAGCAGATGTTGAACTGCAGGGACAGAGAAGATATTTAATGTACTCATTCCCAGCCTTCGCTGAGTCTGCAAAGATTCTGAATCGGCTAGTAGTTACACATCCACCATAACCTGAAGCATAAAAATGATTTCGGAAAGTTACCAACTCTCTGGAAGGGTTATAGGCCGTACTACTCAACAAGCTACCTCACATGAGCTACTACAACAAAAAAAATCCCTTTTAACAATGAATAAAAACAAAAATCGCTTTTGTTAGAAGTGTCAATCAAGTAATGAGATCACAATGATAAAATGTAGACATAAATACTGGCAGCTATTAGTCAGCACTGAAAATTCCAAACATAACTTATAACTTTCAATGTTTTCTCTAAAAAACTGCCAAGATCTGAATATGTCCCTGGGCACTGAGTGGCTAATTTTGGTAATCCCAAAGGAAGTGGGAACACTGTTATCTGGAGTGTAATAAAGCGCTTTGGCTCTTACTGTCACAATCATAGACTTGCATTTACATACATTTTATATATTCAGCAGATTCTTTTATCCAAAGCTACGTAGAATTTTTGAGAAAGCAGGGCCAAGCAATCCCCTGGAGTCATTGCTGGGTAAGAGCTTTGCTCCAGGGCTCAGCAGTGCCCTTTCAATCACAGGCACAGCGTTGTTTCAGGGCCCAGCAGTGGTGTTCCAATCATAGGCACAGCCTTGCTCCAAGGCCCAGCAGTGCTGTTCCAATCACAGGCACAGCACCCTAATCCACTGAGCCACACACCACACTCATGTCAAAGCACCATATCTGTCATGTGACTGATTCGGCACCTTTCATTGTTTATTGTTGGAGATAAATTAAGTCAGTATGCAGTAGTTAAAGTCAAACCAGCACAGCCTGTTTTCCCCTGGGGCAAAACTACATTTATGTCCACAAGTGTGACATGCTTATGATGCGATGCAGTGCCCACACACAGCTTTCAACGGAAAATGAACGCTCTCACTTGCAGCTTCCATCCAAACTGAAACACAGCCACAAATAAATATTTTAATGCATAAAATACATAAAATGACCAGTTTTTCACATAACTTGTCTTTTATTCTGATGTCAGCTCAAAACCTCTTTTCAATAGCAAATTGTTTGTTTAGCTACTAAAAAGTAAATTTTGAAAGCCGGCCCTGAATATGTGGACCGTTTGCTGGTAAGAGCGGTTCTTATTTTTTATTATTTTTATTTTATTATTATTCTTACACTTATTTTTCTAAAAAACTCTAATGAAGCAGGTCATTTGTAAGATTTGTTATGGAAATATAGCCGTGAGGGCATCCACTATGAACCTTTACAGTGTCCTGTCTCAGAGAATAATATACATTTTCCATATATCAATAACCCCAAAGACAATAAAAATATTATAAATACCTGACATATTTAGCGATATTTTTAGGAATTTTTTTATATATATTTTTAAGAAGGAACTGTGATGCATTGTTTTTTGTGTGGATTTTGAAATTAAAATTTTCATGACATGTTTTATTCTTTATGCGCGGAATAAAAATGATTCGTTAATATCTGTGACCATACAGTAATTTCTGCTTCTTAATTTTTTGCAAATATCTTGAGCAGTTTTCATGAACACTGTTAAAATTAATTTCAACACTTCTGTTCTATGCGTGCTCAGTCTGTTAAATTAATATTTTTCATCAAATTATAATTGACCAAATGGTAGTTTTTTTTACTCTTGTTAAGTGATTATGCATAGCAGCTTGTATTTTGACTCAGTATATTATCTGAAATGCCTTTTTGAAGGAGAATGATAATTACTTTCTGTTTTCTTATTTCAGTTATTTTTTTCTCATAGGAAAGCCTTTTAAATGTACCATATGTAAAATCTAATTAGTTGTGACGTTAAATAACATTGTTTTGGCGATTTGCACTGAAAGTACATTTGGTCCCTGCAATGTACTGTACTATAAACATAATCCACACACACTCACACACACACACGAAGCTCTGGAAATAAATAAGAGACCACAGCAAAATTTTCAGTATCAGTTATTTCTCAATTTATGGGTACAGTATGTGTCTGTGGAAAATATAAATTTTTTGCAAATTCCAGCCCTGGCTTTTCCTTGCTTCTCATTAGTAAAGGGCCTCTTCTTGGCTTTATGGGTCTTCAGTCTGGCTTCTGGAAGCCTGATATCAACTGTCCTAGCAGTGCACAGCACACAAGTTAATGTTTCCCTGTGATTTGTGAGGCACTGCCGGGTAAGTTGACAGTCATGTCTGACAGGCATTAGAAAGCTGCTTCTGCCCTCTTCCCGGCTGCTTTTTGGTTATTGCCAGTGTATCCTGCTTCACCCTGTTTTTGTGTACTGCTCTGCTGTCTTAGAAACTTTGAGCTTGGGACTAGACAGCCTCATAGCCTTTCTCTGTCTCTCTCTCTCTCGCTCTCTCTCTCTCTCTCT
>JAABNY020000108.1:675882-693302 GCA_015164015.2 Brevimyrus niger | reverse complement strand
GAAAGAAAGAAAGAAAGAAAGAAAGAAAGAAAGAAAGAAAGAAAGAAAGAAAGAAGACAATGGAGGAAAGAAATGAAAAACTCCCAAGTAGGGAGAAAAAAAATTTATGTGTAAATAGGCCATTAAAAGATTCTTCATACTAGGATAAGAAGTTTCATATTTACTAAGTAACGCTTGGAGTGCTACGGCTCCTGAAGATAACAAGCTGGAAAGAGATTAACCCTGATGCATTCAAATAAGGAGACATTACAACTGACGGTGGTGGCTGCTGTTTTCTTTTTTGTAGAAGTGAAGAGGAGCTCATTTTTCAGATGTCTCTAATCACTATTAGTTTCTTACTATCTGATGGCTCACTGAGTTGTGTCCACTTATTGATTTGTGTTATCCTCTGTGACTTTCTCATTAGAAGAGGAAGAAGGATCAGCACACAGGGAATGCTGTCACAGTGCTCCACTCTGATTAATGATTTGCTCTACTGCAAAAATCTGCGTGGGAGGCGTTCTGTACAAAAAAATAATAATTTCAAATAATTAGAAAAAAAAAAAATGTTTCATGCAAAGCACCTGTTCGGTGTCAGGGGACCCAAAGAGGAGCAATGATGCCTCGCTATCCAGTCACTTCCAGTGTTTTGAAATTTTGTTTCAAATGGCATTTACCATTGTGGTTAAACCTTTTGTAGCCCAAAAGACACAGGACAGTTTTATGAGCCGGCCTTCCCATATCAGCAAACTATTTTTGTAATAGATGTATAAACAAAATAAAATATAAAAGGATTTGTGTCTAAATATTGACGGCAATGCCTAAACTACTTCTTATCCAACTGGGTTGACACAACAAATGCTATATGAAACGTTTTTTAATGGCCTAATGAGTAAAGAACTAGATGCACGGCCTAATTATCAGTAATCTTTCATAATCAACCTTTCAGAGACACTTGTGATTATGAAGACAGCATGCAAAATGATTCAGAGAAAATCCATATCAACTGCCACCTTGAATATGAACTTCGTCTGCCCACCTAGCACCTGTTTAAATCACTTCTTATGAATCATAAAGTCATTTTGGCATAGCGAAGGATATGAAAATGACATTTTGCAGTCATGGGCAGGTTCATGTAAATTAACGACTGATATCACTTTTACATGAGAAGTGAGAAACCAAATGTCATCTACGCAAAAACAGTAGAACCTGGTGAAGGTACTACGGTAATCAAAGTATAGGAATTCGTGAATAGTTTCGTTTATTTGCCTTATTACTTTTCTAAAATACATACTGCATATTATTACTCGCAAATCTTTACGTTGTCAGCTTGGAGCTTATGGAGGAAAGGTGCCGGAAATCTTTGGTGAGATGCCTGTATATCATAGGTCTCACACTGGGCAATTTAGATTAGATTAAATTAGATTAGATTAACTTTATTGATCCCAAGGGGAATATAAATTCACGAAAACTGCACAAAGAACCAGGGATCAAACCAGCAGTGCTGGAAGTGTGAGGACATAGTGTTACAAAGTACTACCCCTGAGCCATTAAGCCCCTAAGCATAATCATACAATTAATTATAACTCATTAGGCAAAAAGCTCAACAAAAAGTTTAGTAAAGCCAATTTTTTTTTTACCAGGGAGGTCTTTCACTGTCACTGTCAAACACAGCAAAATGTCACCTATTTTATACAGCTAGAGGATTATAATAAAACCGTCAATGGATACCAATACTTCACTATAATATGTGCATCACTTACAGTATAATGATTTTTTTTTTACATTTGTGTGAGAAACCTTGAGGAAAATGTGGTACATTTCTATCTGAAATCAATGAAACCCTCGCATGCAATACAGACACTGAAAAATCTACTATGCCGTCATACAGTATCTGCACTTCTTGATAGGTGAATAAAACATGACACTGAAAATAACCTGTGCAAGTAGCATGGTCATAATTACAATCAGCTTAAGTGCAAAACCTTTGGCGGGCAACTAAGAAACAGAAAAGAAGGGAATAGTCGCATGTTTGAGCAACAATTTCCACACCTACGTCAATGTTAGATGTGAGTCAAACTCAACCACTAACTAAAGTGCATACTGCATGTTACACTATACCATTTTAACAGGCAAATGATTGTGCTTCTTGTGTACAATTAATCTTCGTAATTAAAGTTCACAAGTAACAATAAAAAAAAAAAACAATTCCTGGTTTGGTATTTGCCTGTGAGACTAGAATGTGCCAGATGTAAACACAATAATAACCAGGCTTTGTTATTATAATAAAACATGAATTGCTCTTCTTGTCTAGCTTCAGAGTAACTATTTTCGCATTATTGGTTAGGTTGCAAATTCTCAGTACCAATTTAGGTGTTTGTTTAGCAGTTTTAGGCTTTTCAAATGTTGTCTTTGTATCTTAGTTTAAAAAGAATGGTTTCTTCATATAGGACACTCATTTTAACATTTATAACTCAGTGAAAATTTTATATCTGTGCCTGTGAAGCATATTCATAATATTCTATCATGGCTTAATATACATATAATGTCTAAATATTATTTGTATGTATTTTATTTGTAATGTATGTGAATCGATTTTAACTAAAATTTGAACTAATCTCAGTTCTCTGTGATTAATTGTCATTAATCATTCCCGACATTAAGAATTATAATCATAAATATTTATTCATTCAACAATCTCCAAAGTAATGTAGAAATAACACAAAAGATTTATATTTTTATATATTTATTAATGGGTTACCTTCTTATTTTCAACAAAAAATAGTAGTTGCAAGCAAATAAAACCTGAATTTCACTGCTTTCAAGGAGGCTAGATGAACAGATGGCAGTTACAAACAAGAGGTCATTATATTATAAGTAGGGCTGTGATACAATTATTCTTTTTTGCATTGCAATGTGATTGTACAGTATATACGACTTATTGCCAAGTGCAATTAACTGTGTATGGAATCATATTGCAAATACCATCCAAAAAAGATCTGTTGTATTGTATAGAAATTTGTTTATCGCAAAAAGCAGTCTCAAAATAAAAAAAAAAAACAGAAATTAAAATAAACAAATTTTGCTAATCATAACATATTATCCTCTGCGCTGTTTGGAAAAGTCTTCAGGGGTGCTGCATGCTGCTGTTTGGTAAAATAAACTTGCCATCAGATGGTTGGGAACGTGATTTTATCATTGGACCCTTGAGCAAGACTCAGCATTGCCTTATGCTAGCAGAACCACAATTAAACCAGAATTTTTTATACATTGTGTGTGTGTGTGTGTGTGTGTTTGTGTGTGTGTGTGTGTGGGGGGGGGGGGGTTGCAAAGATCACATTAGAAGACCAAATTATCCCCAGAGTATAACAAAACCTGAAATTTCCCTACTTTTTGGGACTTCTTTAAAGGTCCCCATTTGGGTGGGCTTTGTATGATCCCCCCTAGATACTTGCTCCTTTACTCTGTCTGCTCCAGTCTCCCCCCACAGCACAAACACTCGGCTTAGATTATGTGGTATCTCAGGATTCTCTGTGTGTTGTGAGTGTCTGCTTTGCTGGGCTGGCATCCCACACTGGGGGGGGGGGGTCCCTTGGTTTGTTCCCTGTCCTCCCCAGAGGGGGCTCCAATCTCACATCAACTCTTTAATAAAGTCACCCAACCAGAGCAGCCAAAAACATCACAAAACCTACAGACATCTCTTAGAAATTATATTATGGAATCATTTATTTAAAGAGATTTGTGGTTTATAGCACTTTGGTGACTTTCTATACAGTGTTCACTATCACATTTCGTCAGTACAGATCCATTCAAATGTAGTTATTAATAAATCCATTATAAAATATAGATAAGTTTATCTTAAGCTGTAAGTATATCTGGACTAGCGGGTGTTTCATAACGCATTGTCTTTATTTTAAAATGTGAGAAGCAGCGTGAACAATGGCTCAAATGTACTGAGTCAGCGATTCGTCTACTGAGCATGAATGGAAGATAAATATATCAAAAGTGACAGAGGGAAGGGTTAACGTCAGTAGTGCTGATTTGTAGGTGACACAGAGATCTCTGTAAACATACCTCTCATGATTTCTATGCTTGGCATCCTGGCATAACATGTAAATGATTTATGCTTAGAAGCTATTGCATTTGTCATATACGTGCACATTTATCATACAGCCTATGGTTGAAAGTGCAAAAAAAATAATTAAGTTGCTGCGTTTTGAGCTTATGTGTCTTGGACAGTCATGCATATTCATTTTTTTTTTTTTTTCGTTTTTTGTTTTTGCAATCAACAGGAAACCTAGTAGAACCAAATTATAACTTATATGTGATTTGTGTTTGTTACACTCTGGTTGACTATTTGTTGAAAAATTAGGACGAAAGAAAATCAAAATGTCAAAATGCAAAAGAATAATTTTAATGTCCTATAAAAAGAATTCATGTCAGGGCTTGTTTCAAAAATGTATGCCTGGTTATTAAGCATAGCTATTGGGACGTGGCAGTATATGTTTACAGAACCGTTGCTTCCCTCTGTAGTATTTACCTTATCTTCTGTGCTGCAAGCCTCAACAAGCATAGCACTCATGGGACTGGATTGTGAAAAGATATTTCTTCATTATCAATTGCAGTTTATGTGATGTGAGGACACCTGTCTTTGTTTATTTATTTATTATTTTTTGCTGGAACTGAAGCAATGTTTGCTGCTCAGAAGGCAAGGAGGATTTATTTATAGAGCACATCTTCATATATGATACAATTCAAAGTTCATCCATTTATTCATCCATCCATCCACTGTCTGCCGCTAATCCAGGGTCAGGTCATGGGGGCAGCAGTCTAAACAGGGATGCCCTGAGTTCAGTTATGTCCAGTTTTAACATAATTTTTCAAACTTTACAAAGTAAAACATTCAAAGTAAAAACCTCCAACTAGTAGATTTTTTATTTAACAGTCAGCTCCCATATTGCTGTATAACAACTTTATTGAAAATTGGGGTGGTCAAAATCATTAGCCCCATGTGATTTTGTCAGGAAGCATTGTAGTAAAGTTAAATGTTCTGGTGTCAAACCACAATGTGATATGATTGGCTCAGTCAATTAGCACCAAACTAATAAATTGACTGAAATAAGCAGAACTAGGGATACATAAAGGCAAGATTGAAAGGCATCACACTTACATTTTTTTTGAAAAAATGAAACTTCTTCATCCCAAAAACCAAAGAAATAACTATAGACCTCAGAGATAAGATATTGGATCTTAAGTGGGGTGGCTATATAGGACAATTTCTAAGCATTTCATTGTGTCCAGCACAGCTGTACATTGCATCATCGCAAAATACAAACTTGGGCATAGTCACAAGTGCAAGATTTGAAAAACATTCGAGAGGAAAATGCTAAAGAGATCCCCCAGATAACTGCAAAGACCATTATCACTGAACTGGCCACTATTGGACGAGATCCCCCAGATCACTGCAAAGACCATTGTCACTGAACTGGCCACTTCTGGATGAGAACCCCCAGATCACTGCAAAGACCATTTTCACTAAACTGGCCACTATTGGATGAGATCCCCCAGATCACTGCAAAGACCATTGTCACTGAACTGCCCACTTCTGGATGAGAACCTTCAGACCACTGCAAAGACCATTACCACTGAACTGGCCACTTTTGGATGAGAACCTTCAGACCACTGCATAGACCATTGTCACTGAACTGCCCACTTCTGGACAAGAAACCCCGGATCACTGCAAAGGCCATTGTCACTGAACTGCCCACTTCTGGACAAGGTCATCGCCACGAAAAACTCTTTGCTCACAAAGGAGCATATCACAGCTAGACTGAAGTTTGTCCAGGACCATTTGAAACATGGGGATGAACTTTGGAAGTCTGTCTTTTGGTCTGATGAGACAACACTGGAGCTGTTTGGGTGCATGGATGCAGCTTTCGTTTGGCAAAGAAAAGGAAAGGCCTTCAGCCCTAAAAACAGTTCCCACAGTTACACAGGGTGTTGGGAGCATAGTGCTGTTCTGCTCAGGTAACCTTGTTTGAGTACATGTCATAATAAAGAAAGAAGATTACATTGACGTCTTAAAGGATAATTTGAAGAAATATGCTGCCAGTCTGGCTTTGGGTCATCTCTGGGTCTTTCAGCGAGATAATGATACACATCACAGTCGGTCCAGAACTTTCTGAGGAACGATCCTGTTCAGCTCAAGGTTAAGATCCATGCTTGAAAACCATTTAATTTGGATGAACTGGAGCAATTTGCCATGGAGAAATGGTCTAAGTTCCCCCAAGAGACAAAACTTGTGAGAAATCACAGTAAGCGGTTGCTACAAGTTGTGAGTAAGAAGGGCTGCACTATTGACTATAAATTGTCAGAAGCCTACTAATTTTGGTTATGCTATTTTTGTGTTTCCCTTGTTTCAAGTGCATCAGTAAAATATTTTCATGAATCGGGTCTTTGTTTTTTGGAATCAATTCTCAAACACCTTAAATACCATAAATTTTTCTTAGAAATATTTACGGCTTTGTTCAATTTTGGACAGGGTGCAAATAATTATTACATTTACTACCCTGAGTTATCCAGCTCTAGTTCCTCCAAGAAATTTGTATCAGTGGGACGCAGGAGGTCCTCTCCACCCCCTGATTATATCCCCATTTAAGGTCAACAGTTCTCCCTCCTTGTTATACTGTAAACATGAGTGTCACGGATCCGGACGGCTCGGGTGCAGGAACGTGGCATCGGGCACAAAGAAGGGGTGGATGACCCACTTGCAGCTCCAGGAACATAAAAACAGGGTTTATTAATCGAAACAGAAAACACTACAAATACAACAAAACCAAAAGGACCATGCGGGGTCAAAAACTAAAGGGGATAAATAAAGACTACAAAAAAAAGATATAAACTAGACTGGTAAACATAATGCAGCTTTTTACTTCAAAATCATAGGACAATCAAACACAAGCATATCCAAATACTGTACAATTAACAAACCACCTGGGAACAGAACAGAAGCAGGGACTTAAATACAGAAACCAAACTGGGTAGGGACTAAAACAGGACAGGAGAGACTAATTAACAGAGACCAGGACAACAAGGCACAGGTGAAACTAACAAACTTAAAGGAGAAAAGCAGGAAAACTAAGAACTAAGCAAGGAAACAAGGAAACAAACCAAAACTAGGGAATTACAGCAAAGACACAAGCAGGGGCACAAGGAACAAAAACCAACTACAAAATCAGGCACAAGAATTAGAAAAACTCAAATGAAACACTAGGGATCAAAAATACAAAAACAGAGGGGGTGGGATTCAAACACAGGACAGAGTATACAGACCACTGGACGCTGAAGGAGTTCAGCCATGAGGCCAACAGAACTGGGGAAACTCAAGGACACACATGAAGGACGGGATGACCAGCAACGCCTGCTGGCCAAACGGGGAAGGGACACAGAGTGAGACAACAGGGGCTGACCCTGACAAATGAGTGAAGCCCGGCTTCCCCCTCTTGAGTTGTCTGAAGGTTTGCCAGAATCTTTTCAAGGCCGAACAAAAGTCACTGTCCATGGCCTCTCCAAACCCTCCCAAACCCAAGATTTTGCTTCAGCAATTTCTCAAGCCACCCTCCGTTTGACCGGCTGGAACCTGTCAGCTGCTTCAGGAGTCCCACAAGCTAATCTCAGAAGGTTTCCTTCTTCAGCCTGACAGCTCCCTTTACTGCTGGTGTCATTATTGACAAATGGTGGTTAGCACAGTATTCCAATAACTGATCACCGCTTGGATTCAGATCAGGAAGGCCATTCTTCCCAAACACACCACTCCAGGTTTCACTGTTATTACTCACAGGAGCTTTAAAATCCCCCAGCAACACAGTTTAGCCCCCAGAGGGAGTGCCTTCCATCCAAGGTCTCCAAGCAGTCTGGATACTCTGAGCTGGTATTCAGTGCGTATGGAGAGACAACAGTCAGAGTCCATCCCGCGACTGGAAGTCGAAGGGAAGTGACCCTCACATTCTCCGGGGTAAACTCCAATGGACCACGGGGCTATAAGTAGACTCACCCCTGCCCAGGGCCTCTCACCATGGGCAACTCCAAAGTAGAATAGAGTACAGCCCCTCTTCAGAACCCTGAGCCATTCGCTGAGGTAAGCCAGCCTGTATCTGGTCGGTTTCTCTCTAGCTACTACACCAGCGCAGGCAATGTCCCTAAAGCTAAATTTGGTAGCGTGAATCAGTTCGCTGAAGCCCCAGCTTTCGACTGCCACCTAGTCTGCGTTGCACTTGGGCCCCATGTCCACTCATACAAGTGGCGGGACCACAGGAGGGTGGATCCATGTTACCCTTTCATGCTATACCTGGTTGGGCCCCCAGACCTGGTTCCAGGGGGGGCCTCAATCTTCCCAATCAGGGTTCAAGTCTCCACCCTGGCTCCATGTGTCATAAAGAGGTTTTCTACAAGTTCTCTTGTTCCCTTCCACAATCCAAAAACATGCTAAGGTAAATTGGAGTTTTTAAATTGTTCAAGGGTGTGTGAGTGCGCCCTGCAATGGGTTGGTGCCGCATCCTGGGTTGTTCCCTGCCTTGCACCCAAAGTTTTCAGGCTTGGATCCAGACCCCCATAAGGAATTGGTCAATTCAGTAAACTGGCATAGCCACTGGATAATGCTAATTTCAAGACCAGAGACCACAGATACAAAGTGTTAGAGATGGTACACACATGATAGCGTGCTTTTAGCTGGTCACTACCCTCCATAAGGTTAAGCATTGTGGTGTTGTCTGACACTTTTTCTTTCCAGATATTTTTAAAGTGGGTACAGAAAATTGATGGGTGGGAATAATAGAAACATACAAGCTAAAAACAAATATTACAAATGGAGAGTGAATAATATTAAATGGTTTGGAGTAAATACAAGCAGTCATCCGTCCATTTTCTGTACCGAAATGCTGGGTGGCAAGGGGTGGAGCCTATCCCAGAATGCACAAGGATACAGGGGGCGGAGCCTATCCCAGAAGGCACAAGGCTACAGGGGGCGGAGCCTATCCCAGAAGGCACAAGGCTACAGGGGACGGAGCCTATCCCAGAAGGCACAAGGCTACAGGGGACGGAGCCTATTCCTGAAGGCACAAGGCTACAGGGGACAGAGCCTATCCCAGCAAATATAAATAAATTAAATTAAATTAAAATACAGTTTAATATATTAAAAATAGCCAGGGTTGAGGAACAGGTCCTATTCACAATTAAGCACCTAAATCACAGCTAAGCACCTTATTCACAGCTAAGCACCTAAAAACATTTATAAAAGCTGGATGGAAAAACACCGAGATAGCAGGGTGCTGAACTACCTCTTCAAGAGTTCTGCAGTCAGCAGTACTAAATTACTACAGGATGATCATATTATTTGTGGGCAGCAAAGCAGCTGTCAAATTGTCGGTTCATTTTTTTGACCAAACCTCTATCTGCATTGTCACAAAAACAGGATACACAAATACACTCAGTAGCCACTCAATTAGGTATACTTACTCTTTAACAAACAGCCTGCTTCTCCAAACAGTGAATTATATGTCAGTAACTGAATATATATAGCAGACATATAGGAACATTATTGTGCAACTAAGCATTAGAACAACTAAGGCTCCTGATCAAAGTGGTTTTCTGGTGTGATTTTTGGTGTCAGACATGATGCAGTACACCAGTTGCAACCGTCCTCCTCCTATTTTCATATAATACAGTATCTACTGAGTCACAATGAACAAAAAACATCCAGTCAGAGAAATGGCAAAAATAAGAGCTCAGTACAACAGTGCTGTGTAAAATATGTACTCTGAAGGCACAACTCACCAGCCCTTGACGTGGTTCTGAACGTATCTTACCTGGTACTGCGTAGAGGAGGGGTGGGCAGTCTTATCCAGAAAGGGTCACTGTTTGTGTGAGCTTTCACTGCAACTCCCTGATTAGATTGCTAACTAAAGGACTGGTTGGCTGAAGAGTCCTCACATCAGGGTTTGAACAGCCGACCTAAAGGTTAATGCCAAGAACCTGTATGCACACCAGCCCTCTGCAGGTGCGATATCCCACCCCTGATGTAGAAGTATCTAATAAAGTAGCCAGTGAGTTTACACTTTACCTTCCTCTGCTGATTACAGGAACTGAGTGTAATAATATCAGCAGGAGCATTGTGGCACCAAATTGTAACTACAGAGAACAGGAAGAGAAGCACTAGAGCAAACATATAATAATTTAACGGTTTATCGACCAGTTGTGTGCCAGCATGTGTGTAGCTAAACAGATTACTATGGAAATACATATAATGCAAGCTAATGGCACAAACTAACTGATAACAACACCACAACTGCAGTTGCGGGGCATAACAGATTAGTCTTCCATCGGATTTTCTTAAATTTTGATAAAAATGTTATTTAGTGAAGCTACAACCTTGGCCCTTAACAAATCAGCTTTACTGGTCCGCATTTTGCTTAGACCAGCCAGATACTCAGTCCTTTTCATTTAACCTTTCAAAGACATACCTATTGTGCTTTTGCTTGTGGTCTTTTTGTGCAATACAGGGGTGTTTCTAATTCAGTATTCAATGCACTGAATTTTTTTTTATAAACTTTTGCTGCAGAGCATAATCCATGACTCCTTTAATTACGAACTGCATGTACATAACAATAAAGTGAACAATACCATATCTGACCATTAGCATGGGGCCCTCATGTGACATAATGAGTTATCATTATCTGCCCCCCCCAAAAAAAAAATTAAAAATAAACAAATTAAAATACTACTACTACTACAACCACTACCTATAATGAACAACAACAACTATAGTAAAATATAAAATTATTAAGAACAATGCATCATGTTTCTTAAAACCGGGGTAAGATAATGTCAGCTGGATGTCTTTCTGTTTTCATTATAAATACCATGTAGCTGGCAAAAAAAAATTAACCACAGCTGTTCTGACCACCAGAGAACCACACAACGCTGGTTAATCCCAAATTCTGAGCTCTATTTGTTCCTCAGCACAATCACTGCCCTTTCTCAAAAAAAAAAAAAAAACATGGACACAAGCACCATTCATATAGATGTCAGTAAACAAACAAACAAATGAATAAATATCATGAAGGAGACTTTCCAAAACCTAACTTAGTTGAAAAATTATATTACAACTGGTGTTGCTTGGCACTCTCTATTCTCCACACAAACTTTTTGCTAAATAGAAAACATGGGTGGAAAACACTACGAATGCATATAAAATTAATTAGAAATGTAATCAGCTAGACGACCAAGCTTGCTGACCTGCAAAGCAGGAAGAGACGCAGTGTGGGGGAGACTCTGGCAGCTGATTATTCACTTCCCCACATTTCCACCTTTTCTGCCTGTGGTCACCGTCTAACTGCAGAGCCGGACATCTAAGATAATAGCAAAGGAACACTAATTTCCCGCCTGTCCAGCCATATTCATTAACCTTATATCTAATAAATAATGCAGAAATTCCAGTGGATGAAAACTTCATGCCTTGGCATTAATGCTATATTTTATATCTTCCAACATATTATGTAATTTGTTGTGGCATATTTTATAAATATCATCTAGATATAAATATTTACAGATATTACATATTACAATATCTATTCAGATATCAGAAAGTCTAGGGATGCTTGCTTAATTATGTAATAATGTGGCAAATGTATTGCTTTCATAACAAAAGTCAATTGGCAAGCAATGTTTACTGTATCTGCACACATCTTCAACACCCGAACCCTAACCCCTAACCCAAACCCTAACCCTAACCCTAACCGAACCCTAACCCTAACCCTTCCAAACAGACATGTTCTTTTTTAGTATATTTCAGAGTTTTTTTTACTGAATCATTCAGTTCTGTTCTTGCCATTTTCTTATTAATTGCAATTGTAGTCACTGGCTCCCAATGGGATCTTAAACACAAATGTTTGGTGTTTATGTTATTGCAGTGGTGTTACTAATGAAAAAGCACCCAGTGAGACTGCTTGACAATAAACTTTTTAACACAAAATACCTGTTTTAGAGCTATAATTTGGGTTTCACTTGAAAATTCCGGATGTTTGTAATATGATATATATTTTTTGCAAATGAATGAGATGATGTTACAGTACATAACCAATATATTAATTAACAATATTTTTACTGATGTAAGTGAACACAGTATATACCAAATACATCTGGTAAACATAATCTAACTTCAGTCATATAAAAAAAAAATGATCCCGGCATCAGATTCCGTTATTATGCAGTGTCCTTTGATCCATCTTCGACCCACTGATGCTGCTCAGGGTACCTGGAGCCAGTCCCAGGCCACACAGGGCTTGAGTCCACCCTGGCTGGGGTGCCAGGCCGGTCCATCATCTCATACACGCACTCACACTATTTGGCTGATTCGGAGATGCCAATTAGCCGAACTGCGTGTCTTTGGACTGCGGGAGGACACCAGTGCGACAGTGGGGAAGCGTGTGAGATCCAGAGCCTCAGAGCAGAGGCAGGATTCAGATCGGCAAGCCTGGAGGTGCAAGGAACCCGCGCTTCCCACTGCGTCGCCTTAATGAGGTGTCATTGTAATACATCTGAAAATTAAATAAATAAAGACCTGAAAGAAAAATGTAACACGTCGGTTCCACAGAAGTGTCACACACCACTACGCTTCACCATATGGAGGGTGGTGACCAGTTAAAAGCGCGCTATCATGTGTGTACCATGTCTAACACTTTGCATCTCTGTCAAAGTCATCTCTGGTAATAAAATTAGTATTACTCAGTGCGGTGATGCCAGTTTTCTGAAATGACCGAGGTATTCCTAACATTTCCTAATGTTTTTTGCCTTTTTCAGCATTGACTTTGCATACTCCAAGGTCAGCATTAGCCTCACAGTCATATATCTAGGCAGAAGATGCCTTGTCGGCCTGTTCATTTTGCTGGGCAATGCCTGGGTGGTTTTAATACGACTTGCACTTCTTAATGATTGACTTGAATGCACTTTATAGTTCTATATTCAGTGTTTTTGAACATCTTTATAGCCTGATCTTTTTCTTTCTACTACTTCATCCCTGAGTTGTTTTGACAGCTCTTGGACCTCAGAGTTGAATCTTTGCTTTTAATTTCCAAGCTGACTAAGGGCCCTTCCAGAGAATGGTGCTGTTATTCTGAACTCGTGTGTACCCATTTTACTGCGTACATTCAGAAGCCATTTTGAACTGAAGGTTGCGAGTTCCCAGGGATTTTCATGTTAAAGAGGTGCCCTAGAATGAAAATCAGACTTTTTCCACAACATAGTTAAAAAAGGAAAAGTTCAGTACATGGAAATGACATACCGTGAATCTCAAACACTGTTGTTCACTCTTTCAAATATGCTGTAAATCCTAAACAAAATCCCTAGACTGTTATGTAACAGTGTTAACCACACCCCCAAAAGCAATATGCCAGCCCACTTTCAAACTCAAAGGACATGCGCATTTAGACTTCAGACAACAGTTCTGCAGAACAACAAAGTTGAAGATAACAGTCATGCGGCAAGCAAAACTGTGATGGGATGCCAGCACTTCCTATACCCTTTCCGAGGATCTTAACTGTCAACAGGCATGATTAATGTTCGTCTTTGACAGGTAAGTCAGGGACATGTTTCCCAAAAGCTCTCGTTAGCAACTAAGATAGCTGGAACCCTTCACTTGCATGGTTCTGACTATGTAAGTTGCTAATTGTGTTGCTGGCAATTATGCTTTTGGGAAAACATACTCCTGGGAGTAGTAAACAACATTTTGAAGTCTGTCAAACTGGCATTGATATGAAGCTTCTGTATTGCCCATAGCATCCTTCAGGTTAACCAAACAAATATCTATAATCCCGTACTGCAGTTTGAAAAAATGAAAGCTCCAAATTTATTATTATCTATACATGTACGAGCTGCTCAGTTTGCTGTTCGGAGTTCTTGAAAAGCTTACGTGATGAAGCTAGCATCATAAAATAATTTCTTGCGTGAGACGAAAAACAATTTCAATGTTCTTCTTACAAACGCTGAAAACAAAATTATGATCACACTAATGTTCAGCCTAGGATCAAGTAGGACAGCTACGTGCTGTAAATTGTTGCAGGGAACATTAGATTAGACAAAACTCACCAGACAGAAGCATTAATTTCTGCAATTTTTCCTCAATTCCTCCTCTGATACAGACTCAATATATATGATTAGATGCATAAACACTCATGTTTCAATTCACCTTTATTGATCTATGTTGGTTCTGTGTGAGTCATAGCAGTGCCTCACTGTAAACTAGCCAATCAGGGCAGAGCTCATACACATACTGTATTAATGAACCCACCAAATAACGGAAAAGTTCCTGTTTCATTCAAGGGCCAATTTATAGGCTTATAATGGGCCTGCAAAACCACTTCTGGACATTTTTTCCACGAAACGAAGCTGACATACCTTCTATGTAGACACTAGAGAACAGTTTGAAAAAAATTGCATTGTGTGTTACCTTTAAATATCTCTCTGTAATTGTGGTAGAGTAGTTGTATTCCTAAGCAGTTAATCAAAGAGCACAAATTGCACTGCTGTATCAGTTCTTCCTCTCTGTAGCCAAGTTCTGCTTCTGCTTACAGTTTATGGTGAAGCACCCAATCGCACTAACATGGTCTGAAAACTACTTTTGTGGGCCCGTCCTCGTGCAATCAAGACACTTCTGTTTTTAGCTTGTAATCAGTTATTTATTAATCAGCATAGTGACTGAATCACAAGACTGGTAATGGATATGTATATAAGCATGTGATTGCATACACACACACACACACACACACACACATACTACCTCTGTCACAGCTGTGGTGTGGTGAGCAAGCAGGGGAGGCGAGAGAAGCCAGGTTCAGAGAAATAGCGGGGTTTATTCGGGAAAACGGACCAGGTACTCACGAACATACGACGTCAAGGACAGATCTGGGGAAGACTAACTGAGACACAGACTAAATACAAAAGACAGGCTAGACCGAACGAGCAACAGGTGAACACAATCGGGCAAAAACAAGAGGTAACGAGGTGGGCGTGGCACACAATAAGGATCGTCTGGAGCAGGGTGTGACAACCTCCATCATTAACCATATAAAGATTGAAATCTGCCAGAAAGTCTTTATAGTGTTTATATGAATTCATAGGAATATTCAAGCACGGTCTATATATGCTTTTTGAATTTGGACAAGGCATTTGACTGCATATTCGAGCATATACTCTGGGTGATGCTGCAGGAATATGGGGTCCAGGGATAGCTACTGCCTGCTTCTCAGTCCCTGTATCATTGCGGTAAGACTTGTGTCCGCATTCTTGGCACAAAATCGAAGCTGTTTAGAGTGGGTATTAGCCTCTGTCCAGGGTGAGTCTTGTCTCCATTCTTGTTTGTGATTTTCATGGACAGGATATCAAGGCCCAGCTGTGGCTGGCAGGGTTTCCAGTACGGGGGCTAGATGTGACATCCCTGCTATTTGCAGAGGATGTCTTGCTTTTGGCCTCATCTGACCAGGACCTCCAGCACATGATACGGCGATTTGACGCCGAGTGCAAGGCGGAAGGATGATCAGGACGATCAGGACCTCCATTTGTGAGGCCATGGTGCTCTCTCAGGAAAGATTGGATTGTTCCTTTCAGCAAGGGGGGAAGAGTCCTTAGTGAAGGAATTTTAAGTACCCCAGGGTCTTGTTCAGAAGGCATGTTAAGAGGGAAAGTGAGATTGACAGGAAAATTGGTTTGGTGATTGCAGTTTTGTGGGCATCAAGGAGGCCTGTGTTGGTGAAGCAGCAGTTAAGATTTGAGACAAGACTATAAGTTCCCAGTCAATCAAACATTCCTGTCCCCACCTAAGGTCATGATCTGAGGGTAACAACGAATAAAGGCAAAGTATAAGGCAGTATATGCAGTGAAAATTAGGTTAGGATTGCTGGACTCACTCTCTGTGGCACAATGTGGAGTTTTGAGATCTGGAGGGACCTTGAAATAAAGTCACTACTCCTGTAGATTTAGAGCAGCAGTCGGTTTGGGGGGATTCTGCCCATACAGCTTTTACACGGGATCTCTTCCTGGGTTGTCCCTCTGGGCGGAGGCCCCAGGAAAGACCCAGAACATGCCTGAGGTAATATATCTCCCAACTAATATAGGAGAATATCTAGAGATCTCGAGAATGTGGTCATGGAAAAGGCATCCGGTCTCTCCTAAGACCCACACTCAAGATATGGGGAGGTGACAATGATAATGATGATGATATATAAGTGGTGATGGTTTAGGGGATTCACTCTCACTGTTACACATTTCCTTCAGACACTGGTTTCCTGCCAGTGTCCAATGAATTGGTGTCTAAATTGCCCACAGTGACATATGTGTGTGTGAGGATCTGCAATCCTGTCCCCTGCCTTGCGACATATCCTATTCAAATGACTGTAACACAAATAAAAAGTAAAACTATTACTAGGTGTACTACTAAATAGTAAAACTGTGAGCCTTTATAATAAAAAAATTATGGCAAGCTTTTTAAAATATTTTCAGAAATCCATGGGTGTCTTTCACTTTGTCTCGGTATCAAGATCCCAGGAACCATTTTCTTCTAAGAGTTTTGAATTAAAGTAGTGTTACAGGAATCTGGAACACCTCTGCACGTGTATTACTGAGCTGGGGTGGGGGGAAGGGGGATCTATTAGTCAGATGAACCGGCAAATGAGCTTCATTTTAATACATGTTGTTTGTCCTTTATACCAGGATGCCTAAATGCTTCACTGCTTGAATCAATGTCTCTGCCTTGAACTTTTCCAGCACTGCTGTTTCCCAGGATGTCATGCTGTTTACATAGATTCTTCATTTCTGATTTTGCATGTGCAGATTTTTAGCACTTGGATAGGAGCTAAATTTAGCACTTTGCGGACAGACAGCACAACAGACACCTCAGGCAGAGATGACAAGCATGACAATGTCTTGCACTCAGATGTGAAATACCGTGTTGGCCAAGACTGGCTCTGTAATTCAGTGTCCGCCTGGGCCCTCTCCCCTGATTGATCAGATGGGTAGTAACTTAATCATGGATGTCAATTGATGTGAGCTGCAACTGATTGCAGTTATTTGATCCTAGATTTCAGTGCAATAGATTATGCTTCACTCTAACTTGGGTAAGTACCACTAGTTCTATTAGTACATCTACTGTCAACACTGGAGAAAGGACATTGATTCATTATTGGGTCATGCTGGTAGGGGTTAATGTTCATATTCGATTGTATCATGTGTCTCTGACAGTGAAATCTCATGTATAAATGCCATGGAGCAGGAGGATCCAAGATCAGAGCCCAAAGGGGACATTGTGCCCTGGCTTCAGTCAACTTTGGCCCTGAAGGTGTCAAGCAAGAGCAATTTACAATCCATCCATCCATTTTCCAAATCGCTTATCCTAC
>JAABNY020000108.1:630450-652910 GCA_015164015.2 Brevimyrus niger | reverse complement strand
TAGCCATACTGTGATCTGTGTGGATCCCAGTGCAGTGATGGGGACACTGTGGCCAGCAGGTTAGCCGTACTGTGGTCCGTGTGGATCCCAGTGCAGTGATGGGGACACTGTGGCCAGCAGGTTAGCCCATCCTGTGGTCAGCGTGGATCCCAGTGCAGTGACGGGGACACTGTGGCCAGCAGGTTAGCCATACTGTGGTCTATGTGGATCCCAGTGCAGTGATGGGGATACTGTGGCCAACAGGTTAGCCCATCCTGTGGTCAGCGTGGATCCCAGTGCAGTGACGGGGACAGTGCTGTAAAAATCCTTCAGATCAGATATGAAATTGAGGCCCTGACTCTCTGAGGTCATAAAAGATCCCTTCTTTCAAAAAGTGTTAGGGTGGTACCCTGATGTTCTTGCTGAAATTGCCCACTGTGGCTCTATCAAATCTGTCCTCCTAATCCCCCTATATCTAACTAGTAAATTCTCTCCTGCCCCTTCACCACCTTAGGTACTGTGTGGTGAGCGTACTGGGGCAAAATGGCTGCCGTTGCATCATCCAGGTGGATGCTATACAATGCTGTTAGGTGAAAAGGCTCCCCATTGCTTCTGTACAGCACTTTGGGTGTCTTGAAAAGCACTCTATAAATGTAACTTTGATTCAGTCGTGTTCCTTCCACATCTGTTCACAAGTTGTTTACCACTCTAGTGAGGCAGTATTAGACAAGGGAGATATAATGTTAGTCTTGTATTTTTGTACCATTTTCTTCTTGTTAGGCTACTTTCTGCCAGTTCTCTTGGCAATAAAATAACCAGTTAAACTCCAGTGCAAAGCTGGGTAGTGCAAAGTCTAACTGTCGCTAAAAAATGCAAATAAAATGCATATGACTATCATTTAAATGATCATATTATGTTAAATGTAACTTCTGAAAATTCTGTGTTTATGGGAGCCCTAGTTTTCAGAGGCCCTAGCAGCTGTCTACCCTTTTCAGGGGCCCCAGGTAGCTGTCTACCCTTCCCTTATGCTGGGTCCACCCCTACCATCAATACTAGAGATGAAAAAGTATGAGAATTTAATATTGCAATTATGGTGAATAAATTATCATGATTATCAGTAATACTGCATTACGGCATTGTTAAAATGTGCTGAAAATGTTCAAAAATGATCAATACAGAAATTTAAATAATTTCACCCATTTCAAGTGTTATATTGAATAAATGTATGTTCATTGTTATATTCTGTCTTCATGGGGCCCCTAGTTTTCAGGGGGCTCAGGCAGTTGTATACCCTTTTCAGGGGCCCCAGGCAGCTGTCTACCCTTTTCTGGCCCCCCAGGCAGCTGTCTACCCTTTTCAGGGGCTCCAGGCAGCTGTCTACTCCTTTCAATCCCCCAGGCAGCTTTCTACCCTTTTCAGGGGCCCCAGGCAGCTGTCTACCATTTTCAGTGGCCCTAGGGGCCCCAGGCAGCTGTCTACTCCTTTCAGGCCCCCAGACAGCTGTCTCCCCTTTTCAGGGGCCCAAGGCAGCTGTCTACACTTTTCTGGGCCCCCAGGTAGCTGTCTACCCTTTTCAGGGGGCTCAGGTAGCTGTCTACCCTTCCCTTATGCTGGGTCCACCCCTACCATCAATACTAGAGATGAAAAAGTATGAACATTTTATATCACAATTATGGTGAATAAATTATCATGATTATCAGCATTGTTAAAATGTGCTGAAAATGTTCAAAGATGATCAATACACAAATTTAAATAATTTCACCAAGTGTTATATTGAAAACCACAAAAAATAGCAGCACCATGCACCATTTTGTTTGAACAAACATTAAAATAATAAAATATACCTTAGGTAATTATTTGAAAATCAATAAAAATCTCAGAATAGCTGTTATTGCCTACTGCCATGTTTTCACTAATACAAAACAAATCCTTGTTGAATGCTGCATCAGCACACCTGTGACTGAGAAACTGTCACTAACTCTGGTTGATGCTGGATGGTATTTAACGTGAGTTTTTCGAAGCATGGTAATCAACCACAGATTTAATGATAATTAAAAACTGAAACAATGACACTAGCCGTTGGGAATTTTGCCATGGTTTACCGTGAAACTGGTAGCCATTTCATCCCTAGTCCATACTGAAAAATACAGCCAACCCCCCCATGCATCCATCTATCCATCTATTCATCCATCATTCATAAATGCTTATCCAGCACGCAATACTAGTTAACCTGGAGCCTGTCCCAGAATGCACAGGGTGAAGGAGAGGAGACACCCCAGACGAGACACAGTGTATCCCATTCCCATGCCAGCTGATGAGTGCATCAAACACTATACATGCGAAGCACAGGAAGATACAGTCAGAGCCCTTGATACTGAATGCCAGGGTGGATCAACACAAAGGAGGGGAAACGGCTAACCAAGAGAAAATGAAAGGGTGCTTTGGTGGAAGACATTTCAATTGACGTGCCTCCGACACTTGCATAACAATCCGCAACCAACGCGAGATTTTTTTTTTTGTTGCAAAAATCAGAAAAAGGAAAGCAGACAGAGTTGCAGACGACTGAGATCCACAGATCTCCCGACTGCACTCTACATCTTTGAACATGGAATACAGAGATACGGAGAAATATTGCAAAATACGTGCAAGATATATATTACAAACGGGCCTCATCTTTAGCGATACGGTTTGCATAATACAGCTCTGATGTGAAAGTAAAATTACAAAAAGAACAAGTGGCGATGTTTTCTGGAGCAGCAATAGCTACCGATTAGAGCAGGTGGGCTTCCTCCAGGGACCAGCTTCTGCAGCACCACAGTGCTCTTCTGTGAGCCTGGTGACATGTGTTCCCTTCCAAAGGCCAAATTTCTCTGCCTGATTGTCTTCCTCAGCGCCTGTATTTCTTCTCCTTTAGTGCTCTTCGGAGAGACAATTTGCACGGGCGCCTCCGAGTTTTATTTGCTGATGCTTCGGCAGAGGAGAGGAGAAGACAGAGAATGAAACGCATTAATCACCTCGCAGGCTATGGAGGGATAATTGTGAGGGGACACTGTGGGAAGGGAGGGTGGCGGTGAGATGGGAAAACAAAATAAATCAGGCTAGAAGATGGAAGGGTTAGAAAAGAGTCGTGTTGCTTCATGATTTTACTCCCCTTGTTTTAACTAGCAGATTGTTACTGCCAGCCTATGTTTGCGCAAATGGGTTATATTATGGGATGGCAAACACACCGGAATGTAAAGAGCGAGAGCGACAGCGAGAGACTGTTAATTAAAAAAGATATATCCAGATGGGTCTTCAGATCTGAGGATCCAGTGAGGAGCTTGTCGATGGCATATTATGTCGTAATCAATCACAGACATATTGCTGAAAGGCGCAGGAATGTTTCACTGCTGAAAAAAATGGATTTTTCTTATCTGTAATAACAGAGAATTCATCTTTCTGTAGATAATTTCCTGTGATCTGCTTATGCAGTAATATTCATGTAACCCTATTGTCTAGCTCATCATAGGATCATAGGAGATCAAGCTGACCGCATCCTATTCCAAATGCTCCACTCTTCTGGTACTTATAATTTCAGATGCATTAATGGGAGATAGTGTGGGAGTATTCCGAATATTAACACGCAAGTTCAGACTGAAATGTGAGCAGCATTTATGCTATATAACAAACACGGGGAGTTTGTTTTTTTCTTCTACGTGTGTCGGCTGAGATGGAATGCAAGGACTTAAAAGCATTACTAGAAATTCCCTAAACCCAGTGAACTCTATTGTGTTTTTAACTATTATTTTAAGAATAGTACATTTTGTTCTGGAAAAATGCAAGTATTTTAACCGTGGAGCAAGACGGAAATTTGTGACACATGCTGAATCAAATGTCAGCGGGACCAAGCTACACTCTTGACTATGACCTACTTTACACTAAAAATAACATAACCGTTATTTTTATTTTTAATTCATTCATAATTTTAGAAAAAAGTGAAAAAGACTGAAGGGCTGAAAGTGAACAACTGTAGAAAACTCCATTTCAGGGCAGCTGTGCTTATTCTTTCAAATGTCTGTTTTCAGAGTCATATCATACTCATCCATGTACCTGCTTGTCCTATTCAAGGTTATGGGGGGGGAGGGTGGCTGAGTCTGTCCTGGAGGCTACAGACACAAGGCAGGGAACAACCGAGGATGTGATGCAGCCCATCACAGGGCTCATCCACACCTATGGGCAATATGGTAATGCCAATCAGCCGCTACACATTTTGGGACTGTAGAGGAAACCAGAACACCCAGAGGACACCCAGAGGACACCCCACAACAACATGGGGAGAACCAGCAAACTTTACTCTCGGGGGGCCACGACACAAACGCACTGAGGGGGCGCCTCTATACCACTAACCGCCATGCCACCCCTATATCAGACTCAATGTGCTTAAAAACTACAAGGAATTTTGACAAAGAAATTACAATTTTGGAATTGTGTGGAACTTTGATCATTTTCCCTTCTCGTTTTCTCATTTCTTAACATACCATTTTAACTGTTTTTCTGAAGTCACCAGTATATGTACATTGAAAGATATTAATATGAAAACCTTAAACATGCACAAACCGACAGTATTGGACATAATTTTTGAAAAATTTTCAGTCAAAATCATAAGTGAAAGAGAAATCCCCAACACAGTGTTACTTGCCGTAGCCTCCAGGCTTAGCTATTCAGTTACAGCCACTAACACTTATGACTCCATCTGGGGCTCCGGCCACCAGCAAGGGCTCTGCGGGCATTTCAGTCTGGAGCGTCCCTCTCTTCTGTCTTTTTTTGATCTTTTTTTAGGCCTGCCTCATAATTTTGCTCCTCCAATTTCTTAGTCACCCTCTTCTGTGGCCTTTAGAATCCCAGGGCAGGGCTTTTGTTCAGATGTTGTTTCTAGGCTTGCAGACAAAATGTTTAATCCTTTCCTCAGTGTCTCACCATTCTTTTCTGCAGCAAACTGCTTTTTTGATCTTTGCCAAAGGTCATTGTTGCCGATGGTGTAGACATCTAGAAGATGCACCTTACGTCGGTGTTAATGAAGATCTCTGGTCCACAAAGTAGGACTTAGCATTAGTTTCAAACCTCCTGATCTTGCCTTGCAGGGACAGTTCCTTGGAACCCCAGGTGTTGCATAACTGCAGAAATGATCCTCTTGCGTTGCTTTGCTGAGTGTCACTCTTACATCAGCATCTTTGCAGCCCTGCTTGTCCATGACACTGCCAAGGACTGTAATACTTCTGTTTTCTCACCTTTCAGTACTGGGTATGCACTGGTTGGGTTTGCCTTGAGGATGTTAAGACCAATTTGCCCAGATGTACATAATTGCCACATAATCTTGTCCTGCATCTCTTGATGAGTATAGGACCGGTACCAGATCATGTGCAAAGTCCAGTTTAACAGAGTCCAAAGTGTCCACTGGATTTTTTTTCTCTTCTGTACCATAGGTGGCTTCATGATCCAGTAAATTACACGCAAGAACATAAAGATGCAAAGTGAAGGTGCCCTTGTCTGATTCCAGTCCTCACTTCAAACACATTTTCTAGTTTCCTATCATGGACCATGTTGCAGATCATTTCATCCTGCGGACCCTTCATGATGATGATAAGTTGACCGACAAACCACGATGTTAAGAGGGTTAAACACAGTCTCTCTCTCCACATTAGCAAATGCTTTTTCATAGTCAATGAAACTGACATAAAGCAGAGATTTCAATTTCATCGACTGCTCATACGTGATGAACGGTGTAATGATTTGGCAAGTACAGTATCTGTCTTTTAAAAAGAGCTTGCAGGTCCTGTAGCTCAATGTAAACTTAGGCTCTCACTCTGTCTAAGATAATCCTGTACAGAAATGTGATCCTACTGTAGTTCTGATAGCTGCTAAGCTTCACCTTACTTTGGGATCTTGATGAGTCATTTCCTGTTGTTTAGTCCCACCACCATTTCTTGATGACTTTCCAAATTTCTGCCTTAGTTAGTTTGCTGTCATCTATGGTACATATATCTCATTGGCTAGATGCCAGGTGAATTTGAGGTCTGTTCAAAAGTTCCTCAAGACTTTATGATAATCTGCATATTTGCTGTTAATTTACATTTTACTTAGCAGATAGTTTTATCCAAGGTAATATACTTAATATAATTAAGGTAGCAGGGTCATCCAGTCACTGGATCGATTAGGAATAAGGACCTTCCAAAAGGACCCAATTCCATAATCACTCAACAGATCATGGGATGATTTTCCTTCTGACTGTGATTTCCTGACAGTTTCCTACTGGTGTCATGCAGCTTCTTCATGTTTACGTTATTTTTTCTTGCTTGTCTTCTGTTCCTAGTTTGTCAGTGTAGCTTTGCTTGTCAGCTCTGATGTTCTTCTTTGCGTTCCTGTCAGCTTCTCGGTAGTCCTGTTGGGATTCAGATATTCCTGCACCCCACATATTTCTGTTCTTTTCGCACTTTTGTTCACTGCTGCTTTCTCCCACTTCTTTTCTTATGTTACATGTAACATGCCCGCTGTGTTCCATTCTTTATGCGGGTATTGTCCTCATGCATGCCAATTACTTCCTAGCATGTCTATGTTGCTAACCAATAACTGAATCGTATTGACTCTAGCATCCTTTAGTGATTTCCAGAACATCTTGGTAATGTAAAAGTGGTCTATCAGTTTTGCTGTGAATTGATCAAGTGAAAGTGATGATGATCTGTGTTTTTCAAGGTTCACCGCTCTATAGGCATTTTTCCATTGTCAATCATGTCACACAGGACATGTAGCCTCATTACATTCTCATACCCGGTGTTGTTGCTTCCAATCGTTGAAGTCCCTCATTAGGATGTTGACATTTCTTTTCTCAAGACATTTTTTTACCATGGATACTTCTATGTACAGCCCAGGAGACTGAATTCAACTCAATGGATTTTAACTTCCAGCAAAAATTCTGGAACATAAGCCAAAATTGTACTACCCGGCTCTGTTTTGATGAATTTTGGTAAATTGGAGAAGCTATGTTCTTTCATGTGAGCATCCTGATCTGTGATTTGAATAATATTTTTATTTTTTACCAAGGGATTAGCAGGCCTGTCTTTTTCTCTAAATGATCAATCATTACTATCACATACAAGACCTCCAGGACTTGGCCTCCTGAGAATTGTATGGTGTTTTTTATGATTCAATTTTCCCTTGGCATTTCTTCAAGGGCACTGTTTTTATTTATTTGTTTTTTATTTATTTGTGTGTACTGCACAGTGCATTCGCTGCAATGACGTGAAATTCAGAGCTTACCTATATAATGTTATTTTGATTGACTGTGGTTGTCCCATAGCCAACATATTATAGAAATTATTCTTGTCATGGATGACATTCAATAGAATATGTTACAAAAGTTTGGAGGGAATATAGGAGAAACTCTATTTACCAACAACCAATAAAATCTCTTTCCCCATCAGTCAGTGGTGAATCCATAAAAGAGCCCGGCTGCCTTTCTGCTCACAAACAGACTCTAAACCCTGAAACCCCATTTCCTATAGATGAAGAACATAGGACATTATTTTCCAGCAGAATGACCACTAGCAGATGCCAAGCTGGAAGAGAGCCTAGACCTGGTCCCTTTTCATTAATCATACACCTCACCGTCACAAATAAATCATTAAGGGTCTTTAATGTCTGAGGACTGTCTTTCTGTCTTAATTTCTGTAATAGTTCAAAGAACCCATGGCATCATTTAAAGCTTTAATAAAAATAATTTGGGGGATAAGGCTATCAGGTAGTAGTTGTGCTTGTGTATAAGTTTACCATTATTGGATTATATTTTGCAAAATCCTTTATTCCCCTAGCCATAATCACCTGGATGCTATAAGATGGCCCTATCAGATGATCATTAACCAGCGCAGACATGATACACTCCATCCATCTGCCCCTCTTTCCATGCAGAGCTTAAGCACATTCCTAATTTAGCACACCTGATGCAGAGAATCAGATCAGAATTTCAACTTGGAATCAACATACTACTGAAAAATGTGATTATCTCTATTTCCTTTGCCCCATCTTGCTCTCCATACAGGGGAGAAGAAGCTTTGAGGGGAGCCGTGAAGCAGCAGCCATTAGAATTAGAAATTAGTGATCAGTGGTCATTGTTGACACAGCACAGCACACAGTGCGCAACAACAAAATGTGTCCTCTGCATTTGACCCATATGTGACTTTCGTGACATAGCAGGGGGCAGCTAATTCAGCGCCCAGGGAGTACCTCAGTGGTGACTTGCTGGTGGGGGATTCGAACCTGCAATCTTTCGATTACAAGTGCGCTTCCCTAACCATCAAGCCACCACTGGCCAAAAAACTGCATCTTGCAGTGTTCAGGCAGCTGGGGATAAGAGCCTTGCTCAAGGGCCTATGGGCACATGAATGTTCTACCTACAGTAGGTCAGGCTCAAACTGGCGATCTTCTGAGCAGAGGCGCAGAGGCTGAGGCCACTGAGCCACACAGCGTCCCCTTAGGGCTGCAGCAAAGTCCTGCAGGGTTGGCCAGCCCTGGCTTCCTTTAAGCCTGATCTCAGGATGCAGGAGGCATGAGACCTGGGGAACCCTGGATTGTGCGTCAGTAATATAGTCCACAATATAAAATGTCAAGTGATTCATTATGGTAAACTAACCAACAAATGGTACAACATATTCATTCATATTGATTTCTGTGGTTACTTAAAGCCTTAGGGTGTAAATAAAAACGATTTCTTTAAAATGTTGCTTTCCGGTTTTTAAAGTACTCTTGGTACATTTATTGTTACTTTCATTTAATCTATTTTGAGATTTGATTGGCTCTTGTGATTGCTGATAATGTCACAGCGCCTATGTTTTAGTCTAATTCTCAGAAGAGAAGCAATCGTATCACAACTCAGATTATCTGACACTCAAGTGCTCTGCAGTCTGAAAAGCTATTTACCATCGGTTATGCTATTGTATCTTATAATTACAGCATACTGTAGTCATAGTACATTACATTTAAAGTACATTTTAGGAAATTAAATCTAAATACTAACTGAACATTAATTTAAAGCAAAAGCAGCAAAAAAAGGCAATATTCTATTTATTGTGCTAATATTTGAACCACATTTTGCATGGCTAAGGTAATGTTTTTATGAGTAATATTAACTAGTTTTACCTAATTTACCTGTACTCCTGAGCATATTTTTCTCTCGCTCCCCATGCTGACCTGCTAAAACGATAATGTGCATTGTTCCATTTGCTTAGTGGTTGCCGCTGTATTACATCATTACTTTAGATTTGGTCCTTCCTTCCATAATCACTGGCCATCAGGATCAAGGGGAAAGAAATTAATTCTATTTTTTGGACCAGTTCACTGCACTTTGTGGCCAGTAGTCATCAAATCTCCATGGCTTCCGCTTTGTCCTTCAGGAATCCATGTGGACCAAACACATGCAGCTCATGCAAACATCTGACTCTAAAATGCCTTATTTTTAAATACAGATGAGGGATGTTCCCTGTATCATGTGGCATCCACCTGGCACACAGGTAAGGCAGTACTTAAGGATGACCGGAGTCCCTTTATAACAGTAGTCCAACCACACAGATCTCCTAAACCATACGCCCAAACCTTTCCATAATGAAACAAATACACACAGACATCACATTGGCTGAATACAATAGAGTACATGCATACTGAGCAGAAAAAACACGCCAGACCAAACAGACAATGACAGACTCCCACAAGCGCGCCTGGTTTGTTGTGTTCAGCCAACTATAATTGCAATTATATTAATTATAATTGTGTGACTTTATTTATTTGTTTGTTTGTTTTTGAAAATGGTCGTGTTGCCATACTTTATAAATCAATCGTCATTTTGACACTATTTGTTAACCATTACGTTTGCTCTCATATTAAGCATGCAATACATTATAAACAATAACTTTTTTCTCTTTGAGCCATGTGTTCTTAATATCTATGTATGTGAGACACCTGTGTGTCAAAGAAAGGGCCTGTGGTTATTTGTCAGGTATTGCCTTACAATAATTTGCTTATGTATTTCATGTGTAACATGACCCTTATTTTCATATACACTGTACACATCTATGGATATATAAGCTGAATGGTATTTAGTTTTTTTGTCATACTCTTGTAATTGTGTTGTTTGATGTTTGTTGTTTTTGATGTTTGCACCTTAATTAAAAAAAAAGTAAGAATTCCATTGTAAAAAAAAAAAAAAAGGATGACTGGACTCTCAGGAGCCATGGCTCTCCTTCAGGCTTGGAGATACAGAATCCAGATGCCTTCAGGCATGGTCTGAGCACAGGACTCAACTGAGAGGGTTATTCCGAGGTTCAGACAGGAGAAATCTTCTGCGTGTGTGGTGGGGGGTTGTATGAGAATTTTCAGGTAGCAGGGAGTTCTGCATTTGGGGCGACAAAAAAGAACAGGTTTGAATTGCGAATGGATGATTTGGGGAACAAATGCACACACCCACATGCTGCATGTGATTCAGGCTTTGTTGAGCAAAAGCAGTCAGGATACTCATGAAAACCCACCATGAAAACTGTTTTGTTTTTTACTCTTTTAACTGATATGGAGAGATGCTACAGAATTCTACAGCTCCATGTTATAAAAATAGATTCCTGACTCCATTCTTCATAGTTTACCTTTGAATGTCATCAGTAACCCTAACAGCATCTCTCAGGCTGAGACTGAGTAAAACAGCCAGTTAAGTTTGCTGCTGTTTTATTCCTTTTAAAGAAAAGCAGGATGATTGAACTGTAAAACTTACAGGAAGTGAGAAATGTGGGGCGTGACTTTCATGTGGAATAATTTTCTTAGTACCGAAGGCCCTCACTGAGTTCGCCAGAAGCACAATGGCACGTAACCTGATTATGAAAGATTATAAAATGGCATATTGTTTTTTTTTAATTATGACATAAACTATAAGATAGCTGAGTGCTTCAGGCCCAGCCCTGCTTCACTGCAGCCCTGTCGTCCCTGAGAGCACTTCCACATTGTGATCCTGTGTTGGTATGGAGGCGTGGAAGACAGGCAGCATGATGGCTTGGTGGACAGCGCTGCTGATTCACATTTCCAAGGTCGGTGATGAAATCCATCCACTGGATTTTACATGTTCTCCGTGTGTATACCTGACATCAGCACAGCTCAGTGCTCAGTGAGTTTGTGCAGTGGTGTGACAATGCCTCCCTGGAACTAACGTGGAGAAGACCAAGGACGTGGTGGTGACCTTCTCCAATAAACAGAGGGAGTTGGCGACAGGATCTGTCAGCATAATCCACGGGCAGACAGGGTATGGTGGTGGAGGAGTACAAATATCTGGGCACTATTTTCGACTGCACCCTAAAGTTTGCCACCGACACAGACGACATTCTAAGGAGATGTCAGCAGTGGCAATATCTCCTAAGGAAGCTCAACAGCTTCACCATCCTGCAGCATAGGGCCAGCCTGCACAACACATTGAAACCCCGAGATCATCGGACTCCCGGTCAGAGCACTTTCATCCCTGAGTGAGCAGCAGCGTGCAGGATTGTACAGGGACCCCTCCCACGTTCTGTTCCTTGAGTTTGAGCGGCTCCCCTCAGGACGATGGCTTCGCTGTCCTGGCTGCAAGACACAGAGGAGGAGAGTGACCTTTGTTCCCAGAGCCGTTCAACTCCTTCTCTTCCCCCCCTCACCCATGCGCACTAACAATCTATCCCTTTATATATTTATTAGTTCTTATCTACTTGATTGCACAGCATCCTGCAAATACTGTTGTACTTTATGTCATTGTGTCATGTCCTTGTTCAACTGCCCAGTTTGTCTTTAATTGCCCCTTGGCGACAAATAAAGTTATTTGAAATAAATTGAATTGAATTGAATGTGGGAATGTCTTCCAGCAATCCAAAGATACATATGTGTGTCTAGATTGCTGGTGCCCTATGCTCCCTGAGTTACACCCCCCCCCCGCAATCTGGCACAAGAGAAACGGTTGAAAGATGTATGAATGACTTATAATACACCTAAGCACTACCACGGTGACATTGCTCGCACTACATTTGTACAGGTTTACTTCTGCTGTCCAAACACATGTGATGACTTGAGATTACCCATAGACTGTGTCCTCTGATGATCCCACCCAGAGTGACCACAACTGGTGTTTCCTGTGATTGTAGGCTTACTGTGACCCTGAACTAAGTAAGCAGTTATGGGTAAATAATAATGTGTGCACAGTCAAAACGACACTGCAATAATAACTATCATTTATGTAACACCGAGGGTTAACTCTACTGCTTGGTTCAAGGGTCTTCAACTGCCAAAAAATGACATTTTGTTACTCAGCAGATGTTGAACCCCCTCCTCAAAAAGTCCACATTTGTTGTAGTCCACAATACTCCAGCATTCCTGGACCAGGAAATTAGAGGCTTTATAATGAATTAACAAGTAAAATCAATGTGGGTGGGGACAGAACAAAACTGTGGACTAGCTGGGGGAGGGAGGTGCTAAAATCCACTTGCCTATGAGTATGATGCTTAGAATTATCACTGTTGCCTGAGTGTTTCATGGCTTCAGACTTCCCCCTAGCATTGTAGCATTACAGGAAGTAGCAAGTTTTTCCCATGTCCATCTGGCCCAAGGGCATGCAGGTAAATTCAGGTAAATGACCTTTGCAAATGTGTGAGTGTCCTGTAATCAAATCTTTCAGAAAAAAATCAAAAACCGGAAAATGCTGCTTGCATATTCATTCAACCATTGTGCTCCAGATGAACAGAAGACACATTACCTAACTGAAGACACATTTGTCTCAAAATTGGCCCCCACCTGTAGCAACTACCCTCCCCACCAGTTTCATTGTCATTGGAATGGCTATCAGTAAAGATAGAGAAATAAAGACCATTACAAGGAAGTCAGAGAAGAAGTAATTGAATGTCATAAATTTAGAACAGGGCACAAATAATATCCAAGATTTTGGATAATTTACTATGAGAGACTATGAATATGCAATGAAAATAGTGACAGGAAGAATGCATGTATTTTTTGTAATCCAAGCAAGTCTCATCATTTTAACAGTGGGTTTGTTACGGTACATTTGCAGGCCACTATTTATGCTCTGGGGCAAAAAAAAACAGTGGGTCAAGTCAAAAATTGTATAAATTAAGTTCATCACGGTTTTAACAACAAATTACTATTCAGGAAATTAAACAATTACATAAAATAACCTTACTTTAGATATGCTTTTTCTTCACCTTTCTTCAAACATCGAAGCCTTGCAGGCAAACCTGCATATGCAGTTTTTCAGAAAGTACAGTAGAGTCAACATTGATCCATTCAGTTTGATGGATTCTAACAGATGCTCAGTAGCAGAAAATAGGGTTTAAATCTGGACCCTGACCAGGCTAAAACATGAGACTGATGGACTTGTTCTCGTGCTACTTCTTGGTGGTCTTTATAGTGTGGGCAGGAGCATTGTCTTGTTGAAAAATAACTTCTGACCATTTCTCAAACAGCTTCTCAAGTGGGAAGTTAACCTTTCTGCAATATTCTCCTGTACTCAGCAGAATTAACTGGCAGCTCTTTCACCAGCGCCAGCAGCTGAAAAGGCTCCCAACATCACGACGCCTCTTCCTCCACACTTAACTGTGTGTCTTCCTCTAAATGTCCTTCTAGAAAGAGTCTTGTAGTCTGGGATCTTGAATGCTTGCAACACTCTTTCTGGACCATGACTGTCAAACTGCGGTCATGCCGGCACCAGGCGGCTTTGGGTCGTACAGATGCTTTCATTCTAGCAATATTAACAGCTGTAACTCACTAGCTCACTAGGTGACAGAGGAATGAAACAGCTTGTGTAAATTTTACATCAGTATAAAAGGAAAATATACAAGTATATTTCCACATTTACAGCTTTTTCTAAAACATGTTACTGTAGTAAAGGTTACATAAGAAATTTACAAACGAGAGGAGGCCATTTGACCCATCGACCTCGTTTAGGGAGAACTTAACTAATAGGTCAGAGTTGTTAAAATCTTATCTAGCTCTGATTTAAAGGAACCCAGGGTTTTAGCTTCCGCTACACTAGCAGGAAGACTATTCCATACTAGAAGTACAACCTAACTGAGTTATCTAACTGAGGAAGTATAATTGGTGATTTACTGAATATATCCTAATATTACACAATCTGCATTGGTCAAGAGCACATTTAAAGAAATACAGCTCTGGAAAAAAAAAAAATCTTATATTTCTTGTTTGACCTATTTCTCAATTTATGGGTGTGCATCTGTGAATAATGTACATACTGTATTGTTTCGCAAACTGCAGCCTGGTTCTTCACTGTCTCTCATTAATGAAGGGTTTCTTCCTTACTTTATGAGACTTCAGTCCTGCACCTAGGTGTCACGTCCTGCATTCCTTTCCCTTCGTTCTCCCCATTGTGTGGCTCTAACGAGTCACACTTGTTACTTGTTTAATCCCTCCTCTCGTTACAGCCCTCGTGTGGATCACCCCAGCTGCCTCTTTTCTGTTCTCTTATCAGTGGTGTATATAGCGCCTCCCTGTCTTGAGCTCTCCAGTCCATTGATGTTGCTGCCTGCATGTGTTCTTCAGTTTGTCCTGTGTT
Source organism: Brevimyrus niger (assembly GCA_015164015.2). Classification (NCBI taxonomy): domain Eukaryota; kingdom Metazoa; phylum Chordata; class Actinopteri; order Osteoglossiformes; family Mormyridae; genus Brevimyrus; species Brevimyrus niger. Next base: position 638,320 of record JAABNY020000108.1, on the reverse strand, counting down.
GTTTCCTGATTCTTCCCATCCCCTTTTGACCCCTCGTGGTCCATTTCCTTTTGCCCTGTTTGTAGTTTTGTTTAAATAAAGCCCCTTTTGGTTCTCCCCACTCCCACCTTCGTTTCTGTCCTTCCCATGACGTGACACTAGGAGCCTGATACAAACTGACCCAGCAGTGCACTTCACACCACTTCATGTTTCCCATTCATTTTGAAGGTCAATTGGTGTCATCCTCTGACTCATGAGAAAGTGTCAGATAAGTTGGCGGCCATCTCTGGCATTAGAAAGTCACTTTCACCCTTTACCTGACTGGTTTCTAGTCTTTCCCAGTGTCTCCTGCTTCACCTTATTCTTGTGTAGACATTTTGAACCTGAAAGCAACGTGCTGCTCAGAGTAGCCTTCTGCCAGCAGAACCGTGATTAAACCAGGATTAAAAATGCAGATTAAAAAAAATAATAATAACATGATTTTTTTGTTTATTGAATTCTTAATGTCCAGAGCTGTAGTTCTCTGGCTCATTCATTCAGTGTGTATACATGATCTGAAACTTCAAGGATTAACTTTATAAGATGATAGGACAGTTGGGTAATATGAGACTTGGCCTTGGCAATAGGATATTCACTGTATGTTGAACTGAAATAAATCATTTCTACAGGTAAAAATATATAAGCTTATAGCTTAAGCCACTGTCTTCTTGTCTGTATTGTTGGTTCATTCAATACACATGAGAAAAAGAAAACGGGGAAACTTAACCTTATTTGGGCTGTTTGATAAGTTGTTACTGTAAAGACGGCAATAACATTAATATTAATTAATTTAATATTCATTAAACATGTACCACTATTTTCTATCACCTGTGGCATTTTGAAGTGCCCTTAAAGGACAAAACATGGTTATTGAAATATTATTCTTTAATAAAATACAGTGATTTCTGTTCATTCAGAGCACTGACTGACTGGCTTTAATAAAAGCAGGTTTGGATTTGCAACACTCAAGGGAAAAATTAAATGCAGGCTTAGCTAGCTGCTAATACCTGCAAAAAGAATTCCATTAAAAGCTTTAAGCAGAAACTGAAGAATATGCAGTCTTCAAATATAAAAAGGACAGAAATGTACTGCTCTTTTAAAGTAGAATATCTAGTACAAAAACACAAATGGCATATTAAAGTCACTTCAGTCCATGTCTAAACCCATTTTGCAATCCTACCACATTGTGGAATGCATTAACCTTTTCCATTTTTGTCTATTTTATTTTATTTTATTTTTTTGAGCATCAAAATACAACAAATGAGCCCTTCGGATGAATGCTGAATTGGTCTCTTTCAGAGAATCTCTACCTGCTTCGTGCTGCCTCTGCTGTTGGTGACCATGGAAACGTTCCCACAGCCTTGATTTCGATCAAATTCATTGTAGGGGGGAAAAGTTCTTAAAAATATACAAATAATTACCCAAAAAACAGGGCTCAGACACTTTTTCAGGCTGCGGATGGTTATAAATAGCAAAACAAAAAAAAATTGTTCGAAGAATTGCTAAAAAGAAATATATTTAGGAATCCGACCGGGACTAGCAACGCAGCACATTCCAAAGACCTATAGTCCAAAAGTTCAAAAAGACTTAGTACACCCACTTCACCACAAGACTCCAGTTTACCCTGTGAGGGCTGCATCAGTGAAGGTTATGGAAAGCGTCCCTATAGGTCCAGGTGTGGCACCCGTCGACAATTTCTTTATAGCTGACTGTTTGCCTCATCCAGATGAAACACCCACACATCTGACACACTCTTCATGGGCCAACAGTCATTCCAAGATTAATTACCACCTGGAAACCCACCCTGAAGAACATTTGACACGGTGCCAGTTTTCTGCTTTAGTCTTCATGGATCCTCTCCAAGGATTATGACCTTTACCTAGTGGAGGAGTTTGTGTGTCTTCCACAATCTCAGGGGACTTGTGAGCTTCTGGTAGGATCTCAATGTGGGGAAAGTCCAGAAAAAATACAATCTAACAAGGACTTCCAATGAAAGGTACGGAGAAGATCCATTGTATCCTACCTGGAACAGAGTTGCTGAGACCCACCCCTGACAGACAAGAAGGCTGCTTCAAACTACCAGGAGGAAGTGACCGTTGTTTTCTGTGAATGTACAGAGTACCCAGACTCCTTAGAGAAATTGGGCAAGGTGCTTAATATATCCTATTTAGGAATTTGTAAATAATGGGGCATTATGGAGATACCTGCAAAGTGTGATTGGGAAGAATAGCTTCCAGAATAAATCTTGAGTGGTGAACAGTTATTAAACATCTGTGCATGCTATGGATTTTCCAAAATAAAGACGATGTTCAAACACAAGGATGTCCATAAGTTTGCATAGTATCAGAGCTTCCTATACAAAAGGCCAATGATCAGCTTTGTTTTTGTCTTTGACGGGATGTGTTCTGGAGACTTCTGTGATGAGAGGAGCAGATCGTTACTTGATACCGAGTTGGATTCGGCATATATGGAGACCAAAACAACCAAATGACTAGTCAAGGCTTCCTGAGAGTGTCTTAGAACAAAACTGAAGCCATTGAGGCTGGATGTTGGCCTTCCACCAGGGTGTGTCTTGTCTGTAGACCTATTTGTGATGTTTCAGGCACAGGCGTGGCTTGATGGGTGTACGATGCTGTGATATACTTGCTATATGATACTGTGATTTTGGTTTTATCTGAGCCAAACCTCCCACATGAATTTGGGCAATTTAAGGCTTTATGTAAAGTGGGGGGGATGAGAATGACCTCTAAGCCTGGTAATCACTACGAAAAGGCTGCACTGCTCTGCTTGGAGTGAAGGGGTTTATCTTGAAATCTTGTTTAATTGTGATGGTTAGATGAAACGTGAGGTTGGCATGCATATCATTTTGGTGACTACAGTTTTGTGAGTATTTGGGTGCTCCGTCGTGGTAAAGCAGGATATAAGGCTCCCGGTTAATTAGCCATGGGCAATGACCAAAAGGGCAAGGTCACAAATCCAAGCAGCCAAAATAAGGCTTCTCCACAGGGTTGCTGGACTCACTTTCCATGACAGGGTGAGGAGCTCACAGATTCAGAGACACGTCAAAATAGAGCCATTGTTCATTAATGTTCCAAGCTGTTCCAAGCACATCCCACTGGGGGGCAGCTCTGCAACAGATGCAGGACAGGCTTGAGTGATTATATCTCCCAGCTGGCTTGGGACCACCAAGGGATGAGGCAGAGTGAGCTGGGGTCTGGAGACATAGAAAAGCCAATCTGGTCTAACCTGCTTGGCATGTTCCATCAGTGACGTTCACTAGGAAAAGTGTTGAGAGGAGGAGAAGTGATGACATTACAAAGTAATGATAAGGACAACATATTTTTATAGTTTTTATTATTGCTGTAGTTGTTGGCCAATGGTTGTACTTCTATTATATGTTCAACATATTATATGTGCAATAAGTCAGCCTGTTGCTTGTGTCAAAAGCCCAAGAAGACAACATCTGTTCACACATATATCGCATTTTAATGTTCCTTCTCAAAATTTTCTGTCCAGCAGGTCCTATTCTGTGGACCTTCTTCAGCAGTCCAAAGACATGAAAGGTTCAGCAGGCAGAATTGCTCAGTGACTGACAGTGCATGACATTTGGTGTCTAGTCAGTGTTATAAAGCCTTCTGAACTGGGAGATCCAATGAAGAATGGGTTCCAATGACAGCAGCCAAATTTATGTGGCTTTTTAAAATGGGGGCATTAACTTGCCAAGTAAAGAACAAAAAAAGAAAAAATCTCCGACCGCTATTTTTTTTAATTATGCAAAGTACAACCTGGAAATTTCCTTACCTCTTCCCTGTAGTCTTCTGACATTTTCTGCTCTTCTAGAAAGATTTAATAAAATGATACATCATAATTTCTGTCTGTGATGTCGCCCTTATATTAAATAATGTTGCACCTAAATCCATTTAGGGTAACCACACAGGCAAAGGGAACAGGGTACTGTAGAAATGACAACGACAATGGCATCACAGTTGCAACAAATACATGCATTACATACATGTGACTTAGCCTAGTTAGCAACGTGTTAAGAAAAGCCGCGGGACAGAAACAGCACTCTCAGAAGCCCCTGAGGACCAAAATCGCCCACCTCTACCTCAGAATGTTTGAGGCAAAAATAAGTCAGCACACTGTTCAAAGCACTCCATGAAATTGTGATTTCTCTCCAAGAACGAGGGCCAAATGGTGTCTGTCAATGACAGGCCTCGATTGGGGGGCCCACGAGCACCAACAGCACACCAAGACTGACACGCTGCCTCTCTCTCTATGATTGTTTCTGCTCTTGGCAGCATATTTCAGTCACTGCCAGGATGCGCTTGTAGTGACAGATGAAAGCCCAAATGTGAACACTTGTGAAGTGCCACGTTGATGAAATCCTGCCGTCTTAGTTTCGCCTCCGCCTGGAGGCCTATCGTGATGTGGCATTTCCCAGTAAGGAAGTGCACAGCCTTGCATGAACAAAATAACGAGGGCTGCCTTGTGATTTAGGGATGTGATGGTTATATCACGGATGTCTTTATTTTGAGTGCCAGTGGATAGCTTTCAGCTGCAGAAATTAATATCTTGCGCTCTTGAATTTAAAGAAATTGAAATAATTAAACACCAAAGAATTAAGCACCACATGTCAGATGTCAGCAGTTTTTCTCCACAAAATTCTGATTACAGCAAGTTGTGGAACCCCCCCCCCCCCCATCCAGCTACCAACAACTTAATATCCTACTTCGTGGGAGGCTGAGGCTTGATGCAGGCAGCGACGGGCAAAAAGGGGGGGGGGGGGGGGCGGGTACTTACAGTTGGAAGCCATCCCAATACAGCACATATACATGTATGCGAAGCTAATTAGCATGTGATCATATCTATGAAGTGAAGAAGAAAGTCAAAGTTCACAAAGAGTACAGGCATGGAATTCAAACTCCAAACCTACTGAGACACCTTGCCACTTTTAAACCACAAGCAGCAGTCCAAGGACATGAAAGGTTCAGCAGGCAGAATTGCTCCTGCAGACAGAAACCAACAATATACGATGGTGAGATTAATAAGCACTCTCAATAACTGAAGGGTTCACAGCAACAGGACCCATTGAAGTAACCATTGTTAAATGTTAAATGTTTTAGACCAGTCTTTGACTGACAGTGCATGACATTTGGTGTCCAGTCAGTGTTATAAAGCCTTCTGAACTGGGAGATCCAATGAAGAATGGGTTCCTATGACAGCAGCCAAATGTATGTGGCTTTTTAAAATGGGGGCATTAACTTGCCAAGTAAAGAACAAAAAAAAGAAAAAATCTTTTCTTAAAAAATCTTTTTTAATTATGCAAAGTACAACTTGGAAATGTTCTTACCTCTTCACTGTAGTCTTCTGACATTTTCTGCTCAGGCACAGGCATGGGATTCAAACTCCAAACCAACTTAGACACCTTGCCACTTTTAAACCATAATTTACAGTCAAGTAATTTACAGTCAACTTTATTGCTACTTTGTAGCTTAAAATATTAGATTCATATAGCCACGATTTTTAAAAATCCTCTTATTTTACTTTAAGATGTACAATAAATTATGTCTTGCCCAACTCCATTGGATATCACATGGCATATTTCACTGTATGTGATGTAATGATGAATGACCATGAGTTCAGTAAGTAACTAAAACTTAGTTTGTGGTTAATGAATTCATAAGTAATGGTACAGTATGACACTATATTATTTATGTCCCCTCAAGTGAACTGTTACCAATTTTTGTGCTTCTACACATTGAATTCTAGTTCAAATAAGAAGACAACCCATCGTAGTCCAATATAGTTCAGATATAAGAATTTAACATTGTCTTTGTCCATAGACTTTGCTTACATACTATTATAGCTCTTCAAAATCTTTCTGAAAATATGTTGAGAAAGTATCAAATAGGCATCCTACAGTTCCTGGATAAACCCGAGAACTTATCAGTGACTCGTGCTGCCAGGAAAGCTCTGCCAAAGCCATGGACAAGCACATGTGGCTCTGAAATACAAATTAAGCACAGAAAAGATCTCCTTCTACCTCTAAGTGGAAGACCAGCTAATCCCAATTCCACAAAATGGGATGGAATGATGAAAGGCCTCTAATGCAAAGAATAAGTAACAGGTCCATCCCGGTCCAGATCAACCAAATGAGTCTAAATTCATATTTCTATCTTGTATTGTAATTTATCCATTAAGGACTTTCATTATTATTTTGCCACAGAAACCTTCTCTTATATTATGAGTGATTATTCAGGAAGAAATTGGTGGCTGTAGCTCTGAATTTCAGTGTAGCATTTTTCTTTATCCTCTTAAATAAGAATGACAGAAGATCCTAAAGCAGGTTGAATAATTTTCATTGATCCCAGTCAATGAGTGGGCAATCACAACAAAAACTTGTGATTGGCTTAAAGCGTTTAGTCAATATTGTAAAATACATTTATGCATAAACACTTTATGTGTAATAAAAAATGAGAGTCTCCGGCATAGCGCATGCAGCCATAGGAGTGTGTCCAGTCCAGATGGTGAACAGACCCTTGTCGCTTTGAGGAACACGTGTCTGGGTTAGATAGGGAGGTGGTAGTGTTGGACCAACACAAAGCAAAAACAAGGATCTGGGTTTACAGATGAGGATGGAGAAAGAAACACAAGCAAGACTGTGTGTCTGAGACGAACAGGGTAAGCAAATGAACGGGGGAACAAGTGTCAACATGTTGTGGGTGGGGTGGGGTGGGGTGTGGTGGAATGGGGGGGAGATTGACAGACAGATTTATACCCATTGTGCAGCATGTGGGACAGGTGGAACTAATCAATGCAATTACCCCCCTGTCAGATGGTTCTCCTTCCTGAGATGGCTGAAGATGGCCAGGGGCCATGTCCTCCTCCCTTTTCAGAGACCGCATTTGGAATTACACAGGTCCTCCTGTTCTCAAGGGGTAAAAGATCCATTGGTGTTGAGGTTACATCTCAATTAGAGTCTAGAGGTGATTTTTTTTCACCCAAATAACAAGATAATACAGGGATTTGTGCTTAATTATGAATCTAATTAAAGTTTTAATTGGTGAGATAATCAATACCAAAATGGGCCCTTGAAAATCTCACTCTTGTTTTAACTAACAGTCTTATCGAATTTCATCGCCACAACGGCGCTCTGGGCCCAGTGGATCTTCACCATCCAGCTTGGCGAGAATACTACCGCACAGAATGAGAAGCTCGGTACCTGAGCCAGAATTTAATTTGATTCAGTTTTTTTTTTTTCAGCTTTGAGTTACATCAAAGGATGGAAATGTGTCACTAGCTGAGCTTATCCTGTTTGCCTGATGCTGCCTATGGCCTTTGCTGCTCTAGTACCATATTATCCTCACTCTGCTGTTGGGGGAGGTGATGCTGAGTTAGTTACACTTATAACATGGCCATATTTATTCAGAAACACTTTACCTGAGGGGGGACAAATAATATAGTATTGTGCTATTACTTATGTGTTAATTAACCACAACTAAGACTTGGTTGCATACTGGTGTCATGTCTGTTCATCATTAATGAATCGTGACACATGTTTTACTATACAGTGGTGCCTTGGTTCTCGAACTTAATCCAGCCTGGGCTCTCGATTGAATCCTAAAATGTTCGAGTTCTGATCAAATTTTTCCCATAAGAAATAATGGAGAACCAATTAATTGGTTCCAGGCCCCGCAAAATTATACCTAAATATGTTTTTAAGCATTTAAACACAAAATGAACAGGATAAAACAAGAAGAGCATATTTTTCGTAATGGCTTCCAAAACGATAAAGATCTTATCCCAACATTACCCCTGTCCTGCCCCGATCATCCGCTCCTTCCGTGTG
>JAABNY020000108.1:616274-630350 GCA_015164015.2 Brevimyrus niger | reverse complement strand
TCATTAAACCCTATCGTTACCCCTTTCCTTGGATTCCTGCCTGTTTGATTCGTGCAACACGCACGGCGAACATTACACATGTGATCAACTTTTCCATTTTCTACGAAGAAGGCATTCAAGTATGAATTGCATTGTAGTATGACATTTCCTGGCGCATACAATTTATGTTAGATTAGCATTCACGGTTCTACTTCTGATACTCAGATTGAGTTCTAGCTCAAACTCGTAGGTTCTTTTAAGGAATTCGAGTTCCAGGGAGTTCGAGAACCGAGGGACCACTGTATTTGTTACTGCTTCTGCTATTTCTGTAAACTTTTGTGAACTACTGAAGGAATAAGTAATGCATACCACAGCTTAAATACGGTTCCCATGTCTGTTCATCATTACTGAATCATGGTGCGTTTTTTTGTTTCAAATAGCTATTATATTTGTTCATGATTTGTACTTCAATAATAACTGATTAAGTACTAAGTATTTGTACCCCCTCAAGTAAAGCGTTATCATCATGAGCATAAATTACCGGGTAGTTGTAACCCCCTCCCCCCACCCCCCAATAATTAAAATCAGCTAATACCCCCTAATAATCATGTCTCCTCTAAAATCTTCAAACCAAAGTTATGCTTTTGGTTACCATCTATTCATACCTACTGACTCTGCTCAAAGGACTTTCAATAAAACATGAGAATTTGGACCAAGCTTATCTGTACAAATTAATAATACCAAAATACCAACATTGTGCATGTGTATCTCTGCATATATGTGTGTCTGAAAGAGTAAATTATACATAATTCATTTTGTATTATTTCTTTATTGCTGCATTTGGTACTGAAGTCTTCCATAACTGTGTATCTAGTACAGGGTCACAGCCTGGTCAGACAAGAAAAACATTTAAAGTTATTTCCATTAAATTGTATATAAAAACAAAACATGCACATGTTTCTGGTTGGTCCATTATGGCTATATTGATAGCAATTCTATTTTAAATGTAACTATGCAATATTTCATTGAATAACTGACCTTCAGCATGCTCTGTTCTCAGTTCAGTGACTAAAACTCATGAAGCAGGGAAATGTTAGGGACACCCCCACCGTAAGTCTGCGTCTCTCTACCATGTACAGTAAATGGGTGCTTCGAGGCTGCCAACCATCGATTACTATCATGGATTTTCCTTAGCACTGCCTTTATGGGCTGAATGAAATGGTCGCCTATGGAAGATCGATCAGTAGATTTGTTCTGTCCATTGCCTGACAAAATGGCATCCGTCCCTTACGAACCTGAAGAGATATGATTATTAAATTTCTTTCTAAGCGATCGTCGAGAAAGACATGAGGAGTTTAGTGGTCGTCTCGCCCCCCCCTCCCCTGTCTCTTCCATGTCCAGGTGTTTTCGACCCTCAGGATGAACATGACCTGCAAAGCCTAGAACCACAAATCATGCACAAACACCAACACCAAATTCTGTCTACCGGTGACTTGTTGGTTTCCCTAAAAGAAGCTTAATCAAAGCTACCCTTCCAGCCATGACCTCTGGTATGTGGGTAAAATGTCTACAACCGGTAGTTTGTGTCTCAGTGAATGGCACTGTGGCCTCACGCCTCCAGGGTGGCGGCCCCCATGTCCTGCCCTCTGCTCTGGTGTAGCATATCCTCCGTATCACATAGACTTCCTCTGCACTCCGGTTTCCTCACACAATCCAAGAGCATGCAGTTAGGCAAACTGGCATCTCTGAATTGTCCATAGAGAGTGCGCGTGTGCCCTGCCACGGCCTGGCATCCCATCTGGATTGTACCATGCCTCACGCCCTGTGCATTCTGGGACACACTCCAGGCTGACTGTGCCCCTGTACCGGATAAGCGGTTATGGAAGACGGATGGAGAGATGCCCACAGGGTGTCCGGCAGCTGGTTCGTCACGAGCTACTAGTTTTTCTCCCTCCTAGATATACCACAGAAGTTGTGGTTTCTTTTTATCTGTTATCTACCTCCTGCTTATCTGCTCGGAGGAGTTTCGAGGGAGGGAAACAGACCCACCCACTCACCTATAATCATTCACTAATTACTGATGATTTATTTCTGTGTTCTCATATTTCCCCAGCCTGCTGGCTCCTTGTTAAGCTGAAACGGATGTCTTGGATGTATGTTCCACTCTCCCAGTCTGTTAAATCCCAATAGTTTTAAAAGGTTCACATTTCCACCCTCCAATCCCTACATTACATGGATGTTTCCCAATCCAAAAAAACTCAGCTACAAATCTGACATATGATATACATACCTCTGCTGCATGTTCTGCACGTCCTAAATGATCTGCATTCTTTTAATATTTTGTTATTAACAAATGTTATATATAAATGGCTGTTTGGAAGGTTCTGGAACGTTTTTTTTTTCATTCTGTAATATACGGCACACTGCTGTTTTTCATTTTATATTTGCAATAGGATTTGCACATTGCCATATGTGGTACACCATTAATCCCAACATCATGAATGAACCATTCTTCCAAACAATCTACTTGTCATTAATCTAGCTTATTACTTCGCCATAAAAAAAACATCATCCAATCGTAAACCCTTTGCTTTAATGTTATCATGACATGCAGATGATTTCAAAGCAGATCATCAAAATGTGAAGCACTGTTGCATCTATAATGTGACCCAGCAGCACCATTGTGTCGTGACCTCGGGTTGAGGGTTTGAATCCTGCCTTTTCTGTGTGCGTGTGGAGTTTCCTCTGGGTCTTCCTGGTGTCCTTCTGTCAGTTGAAGACATTCAGATAAATGATGTCTCTAAATTGCCCGTAGTGTGTGGCAATGTACGTGCAAAAGGCCGCGATGACTTGATGGCCCATTCCACATGTCTTTTGCTGCCTAGGAAAGTGTCCAGGCTGAAAGATGGATGGATTAGTACAGTTAACTCTGTGCAGGTATTGCTACTGAATCAGCATTTCTATGGTGTCTTACAGTGTTTTTATTTCACAGTGTTACTTGTTATTTGCTGTATGGGATGTGGTAGCTAAGAGAAATTACTTTTTTATCCTTTGATCCAATTGAAGTAGCCTTGGATAAATCACATTTCACACTTTTGATTCAATCTGTGCAATTTTCCCCAAAAGTATAAAAGATTACTATATAAAGTGCATAGCCTCTGGCAAGGCATTATTGTATACAAAGAAAAATACTGTACATTTCCCCTAAGCGAAAGCATCACTTTATCTGGTGGAGAAATATATGGCCCTGCAGTGTTTTCGTTCACAACACTTAAAACAAAAACAACGCCCCCACTAACTGCAATGAAGTAGTTAACACAAAATAGTTCTACTGAATTCTTGAGTCATAACATGCTTGTTTATTATTATGAATCTAAAAGTAAAAAAAATATTGTGTTGAGCAAATGTCCCCGTTTGGCAAAAATGATCACAGTGCCAGTATGTTCCTTCTTACAATAGTACACAGTTCCTGACAGTGCATTATTGCCGAGAGATGCAAAAGCAGCGACAACAACAACAAAATCACTTGCATCTGAAGACTGTATCCTTAAAATGTTGAGCACAAACATTTCTACACATTGAAAATATCTCTCACAGTAAGTGTTGAGAGAACAGCGGTTGTGGTGCTAAAAGAACAACAAGGCTAATCAGTTGAGGGTTTATGAAAGGAAATTGCATATTTGATATTGCAGCGAGCAAAAAGAGATACTGTTGCGAAAATAAAACACATGAAAAGATAATAGATGAAATAATCATGCCATATTGTACAAGTGATTCTTCATTGCCTAAATTTATACTGTTTATTATAAAATGTATTGTATTTGTGTAGACATGCCCAACAGTCCAAGCTCCTGTTTTTCAAGTGGTCCTTGTAGCGTAATGAATGATGTCCCCAGCTATGCATCTTCACGGCTTCACAATGTTTCTCTTGACTAACCATCAGCAAACATGCCATGCAAGTTCCGGTCCTCAGTACCCATACTACTTGCCAGACAAACGCATTAGTTAGAAGCATGGCAACGGATGCAACGGCAAACACAGGCTATGCTCAGATCCCAGGCTTTCTGATAAGAGAAAAGATTTAGGGAAATCCGGTTTTAGGTAAGGTAAGCCACCCTGCTTTTCTTCTCAAAACTCTTTGAGAAGCTTCAGCCCCACCTTGTGAACATTTCAAGTGATCTAATGTGCCCTGACAGCAGAGAATCAGCTGGGAAGAAAGCAGGAACGGCGCCCACAAATGCACTTGGGGAGATGCCCGAGCGAACGGAGGTTTAGCAAGTCAGCGCAAAGCGGTAGTAAACTTCTGTGGGCGCGCTATTGAAAGTGGTACATCTGGATCTGTTTAGGCGTGGTTGGTCAGTCAGACACTGTGTCAGCGCATAGAGGCTGGGGGCACGAGCATTTGGGGACACCATCACACAGCTTTAAGTGCACTGACACACTGCAACTCTTCCAGAGTCATGTTCCATGCAGGCTGGTAAGCAACTGTAGAACTGGGACACAATATATAACTGTACTTATAAGCAGGATATAAGCAGCTTTACGAATAGCTTTTATCATGTTAAATAGTTATGTTTTCTCATATATTTCTTATCCATCCATTTCTGTCTCGTGGGTCTACAGTCTACCCCAGAGGCTACCCATGCAAGGCAGGGAATAACCCAGGATGGGGAACCAACCCATCACAGGGCACCCTTAGCATTCACACCGGGGTAGTGACTGAAACCCAGGATCTCAAGGTGTGAGGCAACAGTGCTAACCACTGCACAGATAAATTGTGTTACTGTGTTTTTTTTCCTGTTTGAATAGAATGTATTATTTCATACCCATATCGTAAAAAACACAAATTAACCTATGCAAGTGTGTTTTTGGGTCACTACTGGAAATGGGCCACTGTATGAACGCAGTGTTAACTGGCAGAGCTATTGGTCAACAGAGAGGCAAAAAATGGTTCGCAGATGACTGAACTGAGAGCTGACGTACAGACAGTGTGATGACGCACAGACAGTGTGTCAGAAGATAGCAGTGCACACACACTGCTTTCCGGTTTGCCCAGTCTTAGCCTGCCAATGTGTAACTGGGCAGGCAGCTGACCTTGGACCCCCACAGGTTTTTTTTCCAATATCAAATAATGGCATTTTATTTAAAGAAAAATACAGTAACACAATATGTCAGTGCACATATATATATATGTATGTATGTGTGTGTGTGTGTGTGTGTGTGTGTGTGTGTGTGTGTGTGTGTGTGTGCAGTGATATATCTGAGCTGCAATGTCTGTACAGTGGTTAGCATTGTTGACTCACATCTTGCGGACCTCCACACCACTAAATGATGGCAATTCCTCACCTCCATAATCTTTTGGCTTTTATTCACTATTTATTTCTAATTTTTTGATTCTTGTTCTTGTTTTTGATTCTTTAAAAGTGTTTCAGGCAACAATATTAAGTATTATTGTTATTATTATTATTATTATAAAAAAATAACAAATTATATTGAATAAATAAACATCTATGTCAAAGTCACAGCTTTTTTTTCCCAAAATGTTTATTTTCCAAATTGATTTCTGTCCCTTTGCATATATGATTGCTGTAGCTGTTAGATATTTTTTGTTAGATCTCAAATGTCAACAAAAACTAGCAGACACAAAAAACAAGAACTTTAATTTGCAGTGAAAGGAGTTGATTACATGTATTTCCATGGCATTTACAAAAGTAAATCATTAAATCAAAAAGAACTATGAGGCAGATTTAAATATCGGCAGCTGAGCAGTGAGCAGCTCACACTGCATAGGACTCCATCGGAAGTTCACCAAACAGATGGCGACACGGGCAAAGTCTCAGCTATGCTCCTGGCTCTACTGATTCCACATCTATCAACCATAGTTTCCACATATCCATGACGACGAAATCTGCTCGCTGTGATTTCCCGTGCTGTCATGGTGTAATATTCCCCATCATTGGGGTTTGTGTTTTTTCCCCAGTATATACCATCATAAACCATCCATAACTCCATCCGTCTTCCAAAATTGGTTATCCTGAAAAGGTTAATCCTATTGCAGAAACCACAGGACGTACGGTAGGGGACACCTTGGAAAGGAAGCCAGTATGTGAACACATACGAGGGGCATCGTGTAGATGCCACCTCACCAAACTTCACATTTTGTGGAATTTCTGGAAGAAACCTACAAACTTCCACAAAGACCCACCAGCAGTATCCCCAGCCATGCAGTTGTAATACTACAATGCTATCCATTCAGCTAACATGTTCTCCGGCTACTAATCTGACTCGTTTTTGATGTTTTTCTATGGTGCACAAGAAACAAGGCAGCTTTCAGTAGCAATAGCTGGATTACCTGGATTTACAGCAGTACTTCTTAGATATTCATAGTTGACGTGGTCCTCTCGTTTAATCATTATTGTCAGCCACATTTGCAGTCCAGATCAGGTAACCAGAGTTAGTTCAAGAAGGCAGACAGATACGCTTACCAACACTGAGGAGTCAAGAGTTGCAATTCCCTCTGAACCGCACACTTTTGTATTGGGGTAAGAAGGAACAACACCCTTAGGATGGCCTCCGGAACAACATCATAGAGCTATGGTCAGATCTGAACCCATAACTACAGAGCAGCAACAGCAGTGTGCACTGATCTCACCTCTACATGATCCCCGTGAGATACATTATGTGTAATAAAGAAAGGAAGAATAGAATTATACTCAAATAATAGCATTTACCCTGTAGCCATAATTTGTTTCCAGCTACAGTGCAATTCTAGGGTCTCTGAAGAAAATACATGAAATGAAACATGTACATTCAGTGAGGTTGTTTTACAGCCAAAAACTGGCCACAGGGATGTAAAGTAGTGAAGCCTTTTGAGCAATAAAATTTGGAACAAAAACCACTACTGACTCTAATTCACCTTAATCGTTTATGTTTTAGTCACATGTAAAGGGACCAGGCTGATAACTCAAATAAAGACTCTTTGTTGTGAAATCTGACTCAGCCCCCTCTTTTGTCTTGCCAGTCTGTGGCGGACACCCAGAATAATAGAAGCCAAATAATAGAAACTGCTTGTTCATTTCAGTAGAGGAGTGACTGGGCAAGCCAACCTCAAATTGGGTTTAATTTGGAGTGTCATGTTGTCAGAATGGATTCTTTCTGTGGGAGCAATACTGTACCATCCAAGTTACTGATATAGGCAGCTTGGAAAGTTCGGAATAATTTGACGGCGATTTAACCCATTAGCCGCAGTATCTGTGACCATCTGACTCCAGGGAAAGGGCTAAGTGATCAAAAGGTTTTGGTGCGAAGGTCAGCAAGTTCAAAATGAAGTCTTCTAATGACTTACGCCCTCCAGTGTCACCAGGCGCTCATGCCGTGAACATTGTTGGTAATATTGCCATTCTAACAGTAAATTAAATACTGCGCAAGGAATTGGTTCAGCGAACTTCGATGCATTTTTAACCCACGAGATACAACAGGTTTGCAGGCTGGATCAAAGAAGTGCACGGCGTTTGGCGCGGGTTCACCTTGAAGTTATGCAAGAGCCGTCAATGTCGCAGCCACATGTTTGTGGGGCTTTGTGCCTCCCCACTGAGTGAAATCAATCGCAGCCGTGAGGAAGCGCTGCCGGACTCGGTCCCGCACGTGCACCAGACACACCACAGAGGGCAGCGCAAATCAGCAAGAAGGCGGGGCGGAATGCGTCTGTGAAAACAAGCGGTGTCTGCGTGGGTTTCCTCTGGCTAATCCGATTTCCTCCCGCGATCCGTGCCGCGCGGAGGCGTGCGTCTGCAGCGGAACGGGGAGATGAAAATTGGCCTAAGTGTCTGGTTTGTCTGTGCGAGCAAATGAATGTGATCTGTGTGAGATGCTGGCCCTTCCAGGGCACACCTCACCTGGCGTGGTGCCCGTGGCTGTGCAGCGCCAGCACTCTCATGGCAGAAGCAACTAATAAAGAAAGTATGCAAATTATTTGTGTTTCTTTTGACTGGCTGATGTAGTAGCGATTTGGGGTAATGTGCTGGGGACCGGGGCCGAGTCAGAAGAGGTT
The DNA here is from genome assembly GCA_015164015.2 of Brevimyrus niger. NCBI lineage: Eukaryota > Metazoa > Chordata > Actinopteri > Osteoglossiformes > Mormyridae > Brevimyrus > Brevimyrus niger. Next base: position 622,321 of record JAABNY020000108.1, on the reverse strand, counting down.
TGGATGATATCAGCCTTTAGTCAGGCCTCCACAACCCTGTCAAGTTTAAGGGATTGGAAAATGGATGGATGGATGGATGGATGTATGGATGGATGGATGGATGGATGGATGGATGGATGGACACATTTCAGATTGAAGTGAATTTGTATATTTTGCTTTTGTGCATCACAGTATACATTTTTACTCTTCTTTTTCTCTCTGAGTGCCTGTCTCATATTTACATACTGAAACTCTGGCACAACCAAAGGCTGCAGTGTAGGTCTTAAAATATGCCACAGTAGTTCATTAATAACCTCTAACCCAATGATGCTGCCCCCATGAATCAATGTGTGCAAAAGCACTTTATTTTATGCAGTGTAAGGGGAGGGGGGTCAAAAGAAATATATTTTATTCTTTCTTGGTTTTCAGATGATGCTTATAATGAATATAACCATGAGAATAAAACATGCATCAGAGCAGAGGACTCTTTGGGTATAAGACAGCGGAATGTGAGATCACTCGTTTATGAGTCATTTACTGCTGCAATTTTGATAACAACAGTTGTTATTTCATTAATTGCTTTACGTCGGATGCCAACCAGATGAAAATCTTTTTTTTTTTTTCTCATTAGCTGAATCAATTAAAAACTGAGAAACAGTAGATGCCGTCAGATAATACAGATTCCACTGTGGTTCCAGCAAATAGGCAAACTTATTAGCTGTATCCCTAATATTTAATAGGAGTGTTTGGGCTTAATTTCTCAAAAGCAAAATCAATTTGTTTCTTAATCCACACTGTTAGATAATTCAGATATTGAATTTATGAGTTCCACCTGAAGTGAGGGCGGCTGCCCGGTGTATCTTGGAGTACTTGACATGGTCGTACATTTACTGGTTCCAGTACAGGCATTTTGCCTGACTGTGCATTTTTTCCTTTTGCCCTCCGAGAGCTGAATGTCACATGGACTGCGAAACGCGCTTGCTGAAGGCACCACAGATGTTCACGACCCCATCCGGCCTATGAAAAGCCACAGAGGCCTCATAGAAGACAATTCTAATTAATTCGTACAAGGGAGTTCACCTTGGAGGGAGTTCACCTACCCAAGCCACTGCAAGACGACGCGCCATTTTGGTTTTTCGCAGTGACTTGAACATGACACTATTATGCTCATGCAAGGATTGTGTGCTTCTTTATTAGTCCATCAGATTCATATCTGGTGTGCAGTATTGCCGAGCACTAACAGTGTCACTCAAACCATCTTCTGGGACACAGAAATAACGCTTCATGAGAGGGGTGAGGTCCGGGGACAAGTCCCTCTACTCACCCGTAACCGGGATATGAAGGTAAGTCTTTGCTTCATGATAGATATAGTCCGGGGGCAATGGTGTGGCTCTTGGGATTTCTCCACATATTTATTTGTTTGTTTGTTTTGTTTGTTTCCTTTGTTTGTTTATTGTCAGGCAGCAAAACAGCTGTTTTAGTACATTTATATGCTTCACTCAGCAGGGTGCCAAAGGAATTCCCGATTCCATTTTTCATTCTCTGCCACGTTGGTGGTCTCGCTTGTTCTCACAAAGAATCACAAAGAGATTTTCTGCACCGTCCTTTGTGACACCTGATAATCACATTGATTTTATTGTTCTTCGGCTGTGGTTTTGATCCTGGGTCTCCGTCTAACATTATATGGCAAATGACATCAAAATCAATAGTCACACTGGCTTTAAAGGCACATTTGATGGCAAGTAAGAGATGTCCACTTAATAAAACCATGCTTTATTTATTATTTACAAAATATGAGTAAATTGGAATTCATGGTTTTTCACATATCCCATCAGTCATTCATCCAGCACCCCTAGGGTATTATATCAGGGGTCAATGGCCTTACTCATGTGCACAATGTCAAGGTGACCATCCTGCTGACCACTGGATCAGAAACAGTGACTACAATCAAGCCACAGAGCCCCTGTCCACTAAGCTACATGCCATACCAGCTAAGTTACATGCAGGCTGCAACATATTCAAAGGTAAAATGGGCTACATTGTAGTAAATGATTATGCTAAAGTGGTAATGGGTTACTTGGTTATCTGATCCAGACCCTCTTGACTGGCCTTGCAGAAACTCAGGGAACATTCTTTACTCCAACATACAGAATTAGTATCTGAATATGAACATTTACTGGATACAGAAACTGTAATAAAGATCACAAAGCCAAGACAATTGCACTCAGTACGGATTAAAGGTAAACAAGCATAGATTTTGTCTGGGTCAATGTCAGATTAAGATTGTTGCACAATTTTAGACACAGGCAGCTGAATCAGAGGGACTGTTACTACAGTGATCCCCAATGCTCTCTCACATGCTGAATCTCACCACTTTGCCATATGGGTTTTACTTGCAAGCAATGCCAAGGTCAACAGTCGAGTTAAAGGTTACTCCCATCTGCTTTGTTTGGCAAAAAAAAAAAAATCCTGGAGAAGAGAGGTTATGTATCAGAGATGAGAAACGTTTGATTGGATCCTTTGATGTTATGTATAGTTGCTTAGTCTGGAGTCTGGCTTGTAGCACCACCTTAAAACACTGCGGCTTTCTCACTGCCTGTATCACACATAGTCAGTACATTTTAAAGCCATGTTTTAAGTGCAATACCAAGTGCAAATTTTCCTGAAAAGCATGATATCAGTGCTATAGCTCTCATATTCCCTGGACACATTTTTATATATTTTATTTCATATTTCTGTGTGAAGGAAAAGAAAACAGTTGGGGGGGGAGAATACGTGGAAAAAATGTAGGACGGCACATGGAGGGCGATTTGTCAGACGTAGCCTGCAAGCAGCTTCTGTTCTGTCTTCTTTATTAACTGATGACAGCGAATTTAAAAAGCTATTTTCCTTCATTTCTTTTCAAGATTTAAAAGCACCATCTGAACAGAGCAGTACTGACCCCTCGGTAACAGCCACTACAAACCAGAGAATCTCTAAGCGCTGTCACCTGAGAATCAAATGTAACATTGTGCTATATTGTGAACGTGGGCACTGTCATATCTAATATTGATCTTATAAAAGCAATTAAACTGTACACCTTCATATCTTACTGTGAGGTGCCTTACATTTCACGCTTTTTTAGCAGCGAAGCTGAAAGCGGGATTCTGTAGATTTCATTCTTAATATTGCACTGTTATACAGTCTTTCAATGCTTCTGTTACATGTAAACATGAAACTCATATAAAACCAAAAAGAGTAATAAAAGAAATAAATAAAGAAATGAGGCGAAAAATCATTAAAATGACCAATTTATATACATAACAAACATAGTGGTGTGATCCAAGATGTATATCTCTGTCTGGTGTCAATGTGATTACTGCACACATCCATCCCTCTATTACAACTTAAGTCATTTTATATTGACCTATGAATTAGTTTAGATGGGGGGTCATTCTGGGGGTCTGTAGAGCATTCATAAAAGGTCCTCAGAAATGTTTTATAAATCAACAAAATGTCAATATTGGCAATCATCTTAAACATTGCAAAACATGTTAATGGGAAATCCCAGCCAAAGAAAGACATATGAAACGGTGCTGTTAAATTTTGCAATCCGATTGGTCAGAAGATTGTTGATTGAATTTCTGTATCTGCCCACATATTGATAACCTGGTGAGTCACAGGAGTAAATTCTATTCCAGGAGTAAATTATAATCCCTAATTCTAAATAACATCACTTGAAATTCCAGAAGTAGAAAACAATTTAAAATTAATAGAAACTAACTGGAAATGTGTAATTATTGTTTCAAGACAGTTGTTCTACTAATGAAGGCATTTTGGCCTGTAAACATGAAAAAAATAAATGTTGTTATGTACAAACATATAAAGCAGTTGTGTGGTAACCGTGGTATTACTGGGTTACATTTTATGCTGTTTAATGCACCACGCAGAGATAAACACACTCTGCACGGCTCTCATGCATTAACTCTCACTTAAATCTCCCATCCCGGTCTGTACTGTTTAGTTATCTATGTTATAGGCATTACTGGGGGGGGGGGAGTCCCTATCTCTGGTCTACTTTCATTTGGGGGCTTCCTGGTTTAACAAGGGTTAAAAACCCACCGTTTAATTTATGCAGAGTATTCCATTTGCTAGGTCCCTTATTGTGTGTATAAATAGCTAAATAATTACAAGTAAACAGTGATTATGTCATTATCACAACACTGGGCTATACTTGCAGATACTTCTGCTTCTCTGAGAAAGGCCCCATCCATATAGACTTCAGTGGCCTGTACTACAAAACGGGTTGCTGGCTTATCGGAGTAACTTGTCGGATTTAAGGTACCACAGTTTAAATGGACTTCATATTCATTATGTATACATTTTGCTCAGACTACTTTAAATCTGGCAAGTTACCCAGATTAGCCAGTACCCCCATTTCGTAGTACAGGCCTCTGGAGTTCAGGCCTACCCAGTCATTAAGAAGCTTCTCAGTTTAACTCATTATCTGAAATGCTCTTAATCTAGGTGACAAACATCATTACAGTGGCCCAGACACCTTGCTGTTTCCGCTACTCCTACACTGAAATGTGAAGAGAAAAACTGACAAATGGATTCCAGTGGTGATGGCAGCACTGTCTGTTTGCTGCAGGTCAGGGGTGCAAAGCCTAGAGTGTCACCCTGGGAATTTTACGGGATCACTGCAGCTTGTTCCCCACCAGACAGGGACAGAAATTGGCCTCACTACTCTTCCCCACAGCAGAGCTCCACTGCCTCATCTCACAACGATTCCCTCTCCTTCCTTCCTTCCTTCCCTCTTTCCTTCCTTCCTTCCTTCCTTCCTTGCTTTCACATAAGACATTGAAAGATTTTAGTGCTCCTAAGAGTTTTAGCACTTTGCACTTCACAGCTATTCCTCTTTGGTCTAACAGCGCGTCAGTAATTTCAGTGAACTCTCAAAAAAGGCCATGTTTCTCAGAACCACAGAATGTCAAGGTTGAACACAATATAATCGCTGAAGGAAATAACTTACAGCCTGAAAAAAAAAAAACATTTTTTGAAGTGAATAGTCTAATGAACTACTAGACATAATCAAGTACTACATCCTGTGAGGAAACACATAATTATGTAATGCTACGTTGGCGTGAGGCGAGGGGGGGCAAAGGCCATGGTGGGAAGGAGAGTCAGTTCACCAGAGTGATTCATATTGATTTACTCCACCTGCCCCTCAACTGTGGTAAGTTGTATACATTTGTGTGTTTTGTCTCTCTTTGCCACCAGTAAGCTAGAACAAAGTCTTCCCACTGGTCCCATGACCCTTAACCTGCCCCTGCAGCACCAAGTTCAATAATTTTTTTTTTCCTGTTTTCAAACACCACTTTCGGTGTTGCCCCCCCCATCTGCACCAGGTTCCCATCAATTTCTGAGAACAAAACTGTGCATTACTGCCAAGTCCTGTTGTCACATGATTCCATGCCCTATCCAATCAGAAGAAATACCTCACACTTCTCACATATGAAAATCGGGTGAAACTATTGGTTGCCTCAAACCAGCACGCCCTGAGAATGAAGCTGTAATAACAGAAATGCTTCTATGAAGTAATTAACTACACTGTATTTTGAAGACATCATCGAAACATGCACCATGAACTAATCACCCCCTTTGCACACTTTGTATTGTAGCAATATGGTCCAGGAAAATCATTACAAAGCAGCCATTGTTGTCACTACGAGGAATGTGGAGGGACTTGACAGAGATGGAAGGAATCACTGTTCATGTAATTCAATTTTTGTAGAAAGTGTGGAAAAAGTACATATGGGAGATGTGCCTGAAAACAGGGCCAACCCTGGGTGCTCTGGTGCCCTAGGCGAGATTCTGCTAAGCGCCCCCAGCAGAAAACACATTTCATCAATTAATTTATTAAAAAAACATTTCAGTAGCACAGGGTGTCTGGCTGCTAACTATCCATCTATCCATCCATCCATTATTTCCTGCTTATCCGACATCGGGTAGCGGGGGCAGCAGTCTCAGCAGGGAAACCCAGACTTCCCTCTCCCCGGCCACTTCATCCAGCTCCTCTGGGGGAATCC
>JAABNY020000108.1:570878-584195 GCA_015164015.2 Brevimyrus niger | reverse complement strand
ACACACGCGCGCGAGCACATCTTGTGCAAACTGAATTTACTAATGCTCACCACTGATGATTTTCTCGATTCATCCAGTACAATATATATACAAGTGACACACAGATGCTTCTTTACATTTATACATTTCACCACATTTTTAACCTTGCAGAAAAGGCAATAATTCCCTGCTGTACCTGATAGTGGATGGTGTATTCTCCAGTATCGCATCATCTTTAACACAAATATATAATTACAGACAGTTTCGTTTAGAATTAGACGTGAATGATTCACCCAGATTAAAATGACAGATGGCAGTAATTTGTGTATGCTGCGAAAAAATTAGAGGAAGCAAAAAAAAAAAAAATGGATGTGCCTTATAACTGAATAAATAAATGTAATACATTTGAATGCTATTTCCAGTGAAAAGACAAATAAGGCTGGGATTTGCAGCTTGAACGTCTAAATCATTGCAGGGACAGCGACATCCACCGCATAACTCTGGTCCTCAGTGTTCAGTTTAGCAAGTCATTATGATACGGCTGTTAGGTAAACGAATGCCAGTGTCTTAACTGTAGTCAGGAGCTGGATCCCCTGTTAAACATTAAATTTACATATATCCATACACTAATTACACAAACCAGGTGGAATATTTTTCAGGTAACAGCAGAGATATGCCTTTAGTATGAATGCCTGTATGACTAAGGACAGGCAATTATAATGCAGAATAATAGTCCACCGATCGCTGACAGCCTAGAGTGTGACCATTCTGGGCTATCTAGCGCCTTATAGCAGTGAGGCCGTGCGGGTTACAGTTGTGGGCCTAGGTTGTGATCACATGTCCAAGACAGCAGGGAAAACAGAATTTGTTTTGAAATGATCTATTATTAAAACCACAAACACGATCAGAGTTGCAGTCCAAAGCAATGTGTCCGTGTTCACGCGTCTGAATTACAAAACTTACAAGATGGGTATTAGCACATTGCAAAATAATGTTTTTAATAATGGTCATAATGAACTAATTCTTGGGTTCTAAACTACTGAGTACGCCCAGATATCTGTAGTAATAAGCACATCTATAGCCTATAGTTACTGATCTGAATTTCCTGGCAGAGACACCTTGAGCGCCTCAGGGATACTAACGAGCCTCACCCCGGTCATACACACACTCGGATGATGTCGTCTCAAATGAGTGGGTATGTTGGATGCGTTTCCAGCTACATATTAGAAGTTCACAATAACAAAGCCAACAGTCTTGGTCTAATTAAGGGCTCACTCTCCGGTGTTGGTGTACTCTACTGGGAAACCAAAATGTTCCCAAACCGCCGAGTATGACTCAGTGTAACCAGCATTATCCGTACCAACTCACAACTGCAAATAGCATAGTGTTTTCTGTGTTGAACATCTACTTGTGAATTTAGCTTTTGCCCTTGTCAGTTGTGTGTACCGAACCAAAAATGATGTGCAATGTACAAAATGAATACATGCATTGTTACGGCCCTTAAATTTAGACAAAACGGCACATTCAGAATAAATGTTCAGCATACAATGAATGAGAATATTTAATATCTTATTATTATTTAGCCAGGGCAAGCTTACGTTTTAAGATGGCCCCCCTAGTGGAAGGTTGCACCACCCTAACGAAAGCTCTTATTGTAACATAAAGAACATAATTGGATCTCAAAGACATACAGAACAATAGCCAAAAGCAGACTGAATTATTATTTTTTTATTTGCTGAAAATGAAGCATTTTCAGCCATACTCCATTCTTTTATCCTCATTCAACTCTTATGAAAGAAATCTTATAGCAGATCAATAATATTCCATTATCCATCTTCTGTAACCGCTTATAATCTTGAGCAAAAGTATATCCCAGAGACAATGGGCACAAGACAGGGAACAATCCAAGATGGGGCACCAACTCATCACAGTGCAGTATGGGCACAAGACAGGAAATAATCCAAGATGGGGCGCCAACCCATCACAGGGCACTATGGGCACAAGATAGGAAACAACCCAGGATGGGGCACCAACCCATCACAGGGCACACTCAGAGGCACATCTTGTCAGCAGGCAGGGCAGGCAGCTGCTTGGGGCCCCCAAGCCACTAGATGGCGAACGAGAGCTGACACTTTAAACTACGGTAGTGGCATTTACGTTTTGAACGTTCATTCCTTTGAACTTAATCAGAGAATTTATTCATGTCAGACTATTTATTATTTATAAAATGATGACAAAAACTGGTTGGGGGGGGGGGGCAGTGAATTTTTGCTTGGGGCCCCAACAGACCCTAGGATCGCCTCTGCGCACACTCACACACCATTCACACCCATGGGCTACTTGGCATCTCTGATTAACTGCAGCATGTTTTGTGCTGTGGGGGTTGTACTCATACGAAAACCCACAACGACACAAGGAGAACATGCTAACTCCACACACTGGGAACCTGGGCAGAGACTTGGAGACTAGTCCCCCGGGTGTGAGGCACCAGTGCAAACCACTGCACCATACAGCCCCAGAAGTTCATTAAGAGCCTAAATTTAGCTGCATGAAAAACATTGGGGTAGTTTGCAAATCCTACAGTACGGACTATTTACAAGGTAATAATACGTTGTTACGTGCATATAAATATGTGTTCATGCGTGTGCAGACTCCTGGGCATGGACAGTTTTGTCTGGTCCCCTGCTAAATAAATACACCCATTTGCAATCCCTTGAAGCAGACAGCTTTATTCTGGTGCCCCGTCGAATGTGTTTCATGCAGAACTGAAGCTTAGTTATCACTGTCTGTAATATTTACAATAAAAAGTAAATAAGTAGCAGTGGCTCTTCAATCATCACACAGATGAATATGCAACTGGGATGCCTGAAGACATCCTGAAGAAATGCCTTCCACATGATCACCAGGAGCATCACCTGACAATAAGGACTTGTCCACTTACCTGTCGAACTTTGTTTGCTTTTCCCCCTTGACTGCAGTTTTATTTTTGTGAATTGAATGGTATTTAAGGTTTCTTCAGAGCAAAAATGCTTTGTGATTTCAATTAGAAGCGATACTTTTATTATTCTGTTGAGAACATGCAAATATGCAGTTCACCAGGGATGTATGTAGAATAGAAAAAGTACAGATATAGCATAAGCTGAAACAGAATGCACAGGGGGATTTTAATAATCTCCGGACACTTCTTTTTATTTTTATGTGATATTGCTTCTTATAACGCTGTTTCGTTCCATATGGGGTGAACTTTTCTTTAAAAGGCATTCCTAATTTATAGACATCAGAAAACTGCACTTTGCAAGGGCTCTGCTCTTTTCAGGCTTTCCAATCGGAGCATAGAAAACATAAAAAAATGAAAAGATGCCAATTATGTAACCTCAACAAGCCATTTATGTAACCTCATTTATATTCAGAATCATTCAGAGTCGTTCAACAAAATATGGTTGGATGTTTCCTGCCAATAAAAGTGATTATGGCACGTTGAACTGCAAGAACAATGGATGTTCCAGTGCTTAACTGGAACAAGTTTGATAATACCATAATTCTGCTTAAAGCATCTGGATGCTTGATATAGTGAATACATTTAGTACCTTAACAAGACTCAACTCAAGAGCAAAAAGTAAAGTAAAATCATTACATCGATCAAGATTAATTTCTTCTTGTACAATCAAATCAGCCTTTAATGCTTACCAGGACCCCTAAAAGATAACAGGTCAGTTTATAAGGGGACTTACCAGCATAATGTATGCCTTCCTGCATTTAAATGACCATTATGACAGATTACATCATAGAGCCAACAGCAGCATGTTTTTCGATAGAGATCAGTGAACAATTTCCAAATTTGTCTTTGTTTTTCTTCCAATGAGTCATGTATATATTACAATGTCCCCACAATGTGATAAAAGCCTGTTATTTTGACCTTATGGAGATATATTTCCAGTCAACAGAAGAGGAATCTCAATTTTGTAAAAATCTGTGACTGCAATCAAAAAACTCAAAATGCCATAAGCCTTGTATTTTGTTCTGTATGGTTAGGGTTAGGGCTGGGTAGGTGTTACATTTGCTATTGAAATGAATTAAGTGTCCCCACTAAGATATAGAAATGTAATCTGTGAGTGTGTGTATGTGTGTGCGTGTGTGTGTCTGTTACATTGTAAGGACCAAATGTGTTATCTTACATGTACCATTTGTCATATTTTATTTCACATGCATGAACAAACAAACGAATGGTCATGAATGAATAGGTTTGTCTGGATATTTATGTATTACAGATTGTTTCACCTGTTAGAAATCCTACATACAGATACATATGCTCAGAAACAAACATAAATAAAATGGGCAAATTGTCATGACATCACAGTAATTATAATTGTTAAAAATGCAGTCAAATGTTTCACGACTGCACGACGCACTCAAATCAAGGTGCACAGGCATGCAGCAGAGTACCGCTCTGTGAGCGCTTTCCGGAGCGATCACCGAGACGCTTTGGCTCCGCATCCCGTCCAAAGCGCCGAGGAAGGGAAATGGAGCCAGCCGGGGCCTCCTGCATCCCCCTCCGCCTGTGTTCTTCGGAATCTTTTGATAGTGGAGATTCACGAGCCACCAAAGCTTTGTTAGTGGAGACAATCCCCCCCCACCCCCAATGGGCAGGACAAGGCGGCATTGTCAACGGTGAGATGAGAAGGGACTCGGTTCCTGCTCCGGAAGAAAAGTGGGCCGATGAGGGGGACTCAAGTAGACAGTAAATTATTTATTGTTGGTTATTTGCTTGGATGACGCTTTTATCTTACAGCTTTACCCATTTATAGAGCTGGCTTTTTCAATGACATGATGTACGAATTCCCAGAGGACCATTGCCAGTCCACACCTTTAACCCCACCTGAGTCCTGAGTCCTAAGCCTGCTCATCTCCCAGGCCTAGAATGAAACAGCTACAATTACATGGATGAGACATGAAAGGAGCAGAACTTCTGCCCATTTTGGGAAAACATTAACAGAATGTGTCAGTCAGCAAGAATGGCAAGATAAGCGAGTAGAAAGTCACAGCAGAAACCGGCAGCTGTTAACGCGCATGCAAACAGGTGACGTGAACGTGAATGCACACACTAATACACTAAACACTACTAAAGTAACGCAGCAAGCGCAGGCCCCGAGACGCCATAATTTTATTACAATTATTTAGCAAATGCTCTTATCCAAAGCGACACACAGCTGAGAAGAGAATCGGCCTGTCACAGGCAACTGAAGCTAAGGCCCTACTCAAGGGCCCAGCAGTAAAATCACTGAACCAATCACAGGATCTGAACCAACAGCCTACTGATCACCAGCAGAGTTCTAACCCACAGAGCCACCCCAAAAAAGCCCCCCCCCCAAACTATCCCCACCGAGGAGTAAACACCTCCCACAATACAAGAAGTCACCATAATACTAATACCAACATCATACATGATTATTAGCAGACTTTATTCCCAAAACACATTTTTTACATTTGAAATCTCCCTCCCCTACCCAAAATTCAGCCAATCCCAGACAACATCTTTTTCAGGTGACCTCTACCTGTAATGACCACGATAAAATCAGGATGTAATCTCAGACTTGGAAATGAGCCCTTAATGCACTTCAGCATCAGGTGCCCGTAATTCTCCTTTTTCACCATGATTTATGTTGTTATTCAAGACACTGGGACTGGTACAAGTTGTACTTTATTGCTACCCCTCAGCATCCATCTTGGGAATCTTGAGCATCTATAAAAAATAATTAGCAAAAGGACTGTTGTACAAAATGACTTACATGATTTAACTTTATCTCAGTTTACACAGATAGATATAAACTATTCAGAATATGCAAAGACAAAACAGTACAGCTCTTCTTCTACATTTAAGTTATGCAACCTGACAGTGTCTGTGAAGAACATTTCTGCTTGTAATTTGGTATTTGCACTGTTGCATTAAACTGGGCCATCATAAATCTCCAGCCATCTTCAAATGTTCCTGGAGCACAGATGAACATAAAGGATTGTATAACTTGCAGAGGGAAATCATATATAATGCAGTAAAATGTAGATACAAATGCTTATATTTTCTTATACTAAAAGCTCTCAGAAACACTCTAAGGAAATGGACTCCAGAGAAGTCAGAACAGTATTTATATTCCCAAGAAAGTTTCTAATTTGATTCCACCTACTACAGTCTCCCCCCGCCCCCATCATCATCATCTTCATCATGTCTTCTCAAACAGAAAAAAAATATTAATTTAGTGAATTCTCTGCTGCAAACATAGAGATTATGCATGTAACACATACCAATGCATCAGATACTGACTTTTTATTTGATACAAAGGACTGCAATCCGACGGGAAGAGCTTGTCAAGAGAGAAGAAACGCGCAGGAATATAATTATTGAGCCGGACGGGTAAATGTCAGTGACGCCGTGTAAGCCGGGCGATCTTGATCCGTAAGGGGGACGGCGGCGCGAGGAGGGTGCGTCTCCGCGCGCTCTGACATTTGTACAGCCTGATGGATGAGTCTGCGCTCGCTCATCCGACTTCCACCCAGGCAAATCGACACACGCTCCGGCGCCGACACTTGCAGCGTACGCTGGCTTTTACCCACAGGGAAACTTACCGGTGAAATCAGCCATTTTCCTTTATGAAAAGATCCGGTGATTAGTATTAGACCTCCTTACTGCTGTATGCACCGAGTGGTGTGTGATCTTCTTGGGATAAATAAATTATTGCAATAGCTGTAATCTGTAATACCAAGGTTCAGACAAGTAATAAAGACACGGGATCTTTGTTATTAGCAGACAGTAAAAAGGAGCAAAAGTCAGCCCGTCTTTCTGGGTAACTAGTAGACAAACTACAGAGTATTGGGAAGCGAAGACTCAAAATGGCTGGTTATCATGTGACTTGAAATCCTTCAATAGAAATTAACCCAAAATCTGGATCACTCTTATGTTCTTATAGAAAGATAACACGTCAGACTGTTTGTTTGTCTGTTTGCTTGCTTATTTGTTTGTTGTTATTGTTAAGCATCAGCATTTGCATTTTTTTTTCTCAATTTCCAGGTTATAATGTTCAATGTTAATATCACCATGTAGAAATGCCTTAAAATATGGAACATTGACTAAGGGATGATCATTGCAAATATATGCAGCAGATGTTTTCAGTAGGATCATAAACACTCTTTTGCGGGATTTCCAGGCTAACTATATTCTGTTGTCCTCAGGCAAGACAAATTGGAAGAAAAAAAATCTTGGTGATTCGAGAAAGTGAATTAAAAAAAAAAGAAAGGGATAAGTTCCTGCTCAAGGTGCATATGGTAGCTCACCTTGAATACATATGACATTGCCTGATGGTAATCAAACTTAACATATTATCATATTTGGTTTTAGGGGAACCTAGGAATAAATTACACCGGTGCCAGTGAATTACCACCCCCCAGGGCTGAAATAAAAACCAGAACCTTATACAGACACCCTTTTTCTAGTATTTCAAGGTAACATCATACCCTCAAACTCTACCATCCGCCTTGACATATTGGTTTTATATAATGATAATAAAACTGTCCTGCACCAACACACTTATTCATATTCCAGTTCCTTTTCATCTACCATGCCCAGCTATCCAGATTTTGTAATAATGACTATCATTACGTTATATAGATCAGTTTTCTAGAATCGAAAACATTGTTTTTTTAAGTTTAAAAGCAACTTTGAACTTCAACAAAAAGAATTCAACAATTTTACTTATATAATAATAACATGTAAAGAAAAGATAATTAATGTAAACTAAAACCTTGTTCTCATGCGGTTCACAGATCCTCTGATACTCTCGCTATTACGCAAAGTCCAATTCAATTTAGCCATTAAACACATTTCCTTCATTATTTATGACTGCTATATGTGCTGCCTATTTGCTGGAATTTCAATGTCCTCTGGGTCTGCTGCACAACTCAGGTAAATCAAAGTGACTCTTTTAGGGGGGCAGGGTATGTAAATCCATTACCCTGAGCTGCAGTGGGTGCAAGAACCATCAGCCCGCTTGCAGTTACGCAGGCCGTATTTTAATTAAAAAATAAGACAAGAGAAAAACGACAATAACGGTAAGAGATGGCAAACAGAAAGAACTTCAGCAAGTGACAGCCGTATGTGAAAGTACGACGGCCGGTTCTGCAAGGATTTGTGGCACGCACGTTCACACGCTCAGGTACCCTGTCACTTTCATCAGTCCCAGGATTTCATTATCACACAAACACTTGCTTTTCCGTTGTCCTTCCTCCATCAGGAATGACTTTTCACCATCCATTCAGTGCTGAGGTGTAAGACAGATAGCTTAGTTCAGCATCTTTGTGCATCTTATCCCGTTCCAAACATCTGTCAGGCGAACATAGTGGCCCGCAGTTAGGAGTGTGGCTTTCGCCGATATAGTGGCACCTCAGAAACCTGAAGAGAACCTATTACCAGTTTTGATGTGTGATATTCTTCTGCCCGTTTTACTCTATAGCTACTTCGTAACTCCGGTGGCCGTGTTCACCTCTTCTAAGCTACACAGTTAAGGGCTCGTTCCTCAGTACCAAGGGGCTCCGCGGGATTAATCCTTACAGCTGGTCAAGATCACCTTCTAGTTGTTCTGAAGGTCTGTCACTGCTTGTTTCTCTGTAGCATCTGGAAGTCACAGCGGCAACATCTACATTTTTGTGTTTTTTACCTTAAACTTAATCATTTTTTTTATTTATTTATTTGTTCATTTTTGCAACCATATTGCCAGCCAAAGGTCTTGGCATTCTTCCATGAAAAAGACCTGTAAATATTTGTCTCACATTTTACATTTATCTTGCGTTCCACCAGTCATTTTTTTTCTATGGCTCCGTAACACTAGACTGTATATTTGCGGTCTTGTCCGGAGCATCTGTCACATTCACTAGAGCAGAATGGTGAAAAGCGAGCCTCCCTGGACCAGCCTGTCCTTCCCTCCGCAGGACACATCACACCTAGGGAGCGAGGAAAAGATGCCACACAAAACAATTCCTCTCTGCTTCCTGCCACATATATTTTTCCGTTGATGATCTTCTCTGTCCTCAGAGTAACTCCTCACTGCACCGATTATGTGTACAAAGTTCTTATAAGGCACCATAAACACTAAACACTGGAACCTCAAAGAGGAAGGTTAGGCAGTGCTGAATTCTGAGGGGTAAAGTGTCAGACCCCAGCCATGCATTATTGATATTTTGTATATATGCAGCCACGTAATCATTACTTCCAGCTGATGCTCGACTAGGCATTCAATTTGGTTTAAATTAAAAACAGCAAAGTGTGTCCCAATGCTTTCTCAGGCTTTGGAAATCAAATCTCAGGCTCTAGGTCAATTTAGGGATCAATGTACGGATCTTGGCAGTACCCACATTTAACATCATAAACATATTTAAATATGTGTTATTTATTGTTGTTTTTCATTCTTTTGGTCACTTCATAATGGGTAGAACCAAACTTGCTATGTAGTGAACTGCCAAACAAAATTAAATATTTGTTAAGTTATATTATCTTCTGTCAGGCAGGGAGAGAGAGAGAGAGAGAGAGAGAGAGAAAGAGAGAGACGGGGATCCAGAAATGCGAGGCGATGGCTTTATTGAGAAACAGCACAGAGTAGTGACTGAGCCTGTAACAGTTCCGTGAACGGAACACAAGCAAGGAGGTCTCTCTCTGATGAGAGCCGAGGCTAACGAGGTTGGAATCAGAAGGCAAGAGTCGTAGTCGGTGTTCAGGCGAATAGGTCGGCAGCCAGAAGGTCAGTCCCACGAAGTTACACAAGAGTTACAAGGGTTACGGAAGGGAAGGAGAACACCGGGCTCAGCGGGGCAGGTAAGTTAGGGACCGGAGCTGGACTGCGGAGGAAAGGCGTAACAGGTAAGGGCGCAACAAAAGGCAAACAGGGCAGGCACGGGAAATGAGGAAGACGAGAGACAAGAAAATGCTCAGTAAGGCGTCTAAACATTGGCTCAGTACTTCGCGATTTGATCAGGACTCTCCTTCTCTTTTAATGATGGCCTAATCAGGGTCAGAGGAGTTGCCCCTGTCCGATCCCGCCCCGGTGGGCGTGACAATCATATATTATTTGTTAGGATTAAGTATATTTGCTCCACATGACTACAAGTTTTAATAAACTATGAAGGTGCTCGATACAGTTGTCCTTCAGATGCATTACTTTAAGAAGTAGATTCCCATCTGGCAGTTCAGCAAATGGGCACCTAACCCTAGGGCTGCTGGCCCTAAGGTACCTTACCCTAGAGTGGCTGGCCATAAGGCACCTAACCTGAGGGCTGCAGTCCCTAAGGCACCTAAACCAAGGGCTGCTGGCCCTAAGGCACCTTACCCTAGGGTGGCTGGCCCTAAGGCACCTAACCTGTGGGCTGCTGGCCCTAAGGCACCTAACCCGAGGGCTGCAGGCCCTAAGGCACCTAAACCAAGGGCTGCTGGCCCTAAGGCACCTTACCCTAGGGTGGCTGGTCCTAAGGCACCTAACCTGATGGCAGCAGGCCCTAAGGCACCTAAACCAAGGGCTTCTGGCCCTAAGGCACCTAAACCAAGGGCTGCTGGCCCTAAGGCACCTAAACCAAGGGCTGCTGGCCCTAAGGCACCTTACCCGAGGGCTGCTGGCCCTAAGGCACCTTACCGGAGGGCTGCTGGCCCT
The DNA here is from genome assembly GCA_015164015.2 of Brevimyrus niger. NCBI lineage: Eukaryota > Metazoa > Chordata > Actinopteri > Osteoglossiformes > Mormyridae > Brevimyrus > Brevimyrus niger. The sequence goes on along the minus strand of JAABNY020000108.1, from coordinate 573,534 downwards.
AAGGCACCTAAATCAAGGGCTTCTGGCCCTAAGGCACCTTACCCGAGGGCTGCTGGCTCTAAGGCACCTTACCTTGCATGCGTGTGAGAGTCTAAAGGCATGAGTCTCATACCAGATGTGATATTGCATATGTAGATATTTAAGTGTCTTTATAGAAGAACATATAGCTGGACGTGTTTTCCTGATGCTGTAACCACAGTTACTGAGTTGAGTCTGGGCCTTGGCTGTGAATGACCCCCCCGCCAGACCTGCAGTGATGCACTTTGGTGCTGATGACCTTCGAATGCATGTTAAGCAGTGCATGGCTTCCTGCACTGCCGCCTGCTTTATGGAAACACTTTTCTCCGCTCACAGAACATCAGCTGCCTTCTACGTGACTCACAAGGCATCCAGACATGGGATCCAATTGCTCGATCCAGGCTCCTACAGCCGATATCATCTGAATCATTAAAATCACTATGCCTTACCTGTCTTTTCCGCCGTTGTGCATTTATCTCTTCATACAAATCTTTATGAATGCTATCATATAATGTTTCTGCCCAAGAGATGCATTGGAGGCACTTTATATTATTATCTACCCATTCGTCTTCTAACAACTTACCTCATGCAGGGTCTTGGAGGAACATGCACTATCCTTCTGCTAGTATCTTATGGCTTATTTTAATGTATAAATAAATAATTCTCTCGCCTGATCTTGTTGGGATGTGATGGATATTATAATGGAGAAGACGTGTACTTTGACCAAAGGTGCTGCTGCTTCCGGCTGCGGCCGCCGTTTGAACCAGCAACCTTCCGGTTAAAGCTCTGAAGGCAAATGTCATAAGTAATCCCGCTTTTCCAAACTGGAGCATACCTTTTAGAAATCTGGACAGACTTATGATAAGGTTAGTGTTCTGATAAATCGCCACTGATGAACCAAAGGGTTGATTTATAAATAAATCAATCTTTGTCATTTGCACAAGTACATTGGGATTTTCCTCATCGCCTACCCCATCTTGCTCTCCATAGCTGAGCGGGTCACAGCCCAGGGTCAACCAGTGTGCTGCAGCCCTGGAGCTGGGGGGTTAGGGTCTTGCTCCAGGGCCCACAAACATGTGACTGTTCTTGAAACAGTGATCTTCCAATCACAGGCACAGAGACTTGGCCCACTGAGCCACATGCCATCCCTATAAATGGGGGCATTTAGCAGGGTAGCGTTTTTGCAATTTAAATTTTAGGACAGAAACACTGAGAAATGAATGTCTAAATAACTCAGCCTTGTCACACGGCTAAAGCATCTCTTTCTTCTTGTACCTCACCGTTACTTTCAATATTTTATCATATTGGCACATGAGGCATCCCATTGCAGACATTAAAATGTAAATATTATGTTATGGGCCATACAGAATTTTGACATTGCACCCGCTGAATAAAATACCGACAGACAAGGTTAGAAGGCTTCCGGTTTCTTCCATGATGTTGTGCCCGTATTGTTTTGTCATACAAACAATGATTTTACTGTCTGAATGAAGGTAGGTATGCATGGTGGGGGGTAGGGGGGTGGCTTCTGCACTGCTACTGAACTCTCCTCTGAACCTGGAGTAATTTTACACCTCAGTTATTATCCACCTGGGTACGCTCAGGCAGCACGCAGCAACCGATCAGAATAGCGGGAAAGAAATAAAAAACAGAGGAAACATCACAGAGGAACATTTGCTCTGGTCTTAGGCTGACCACAGCAGACAAGCAGATAAAATGAAAGGCGGGGGGCAGGTAATTCACATGCTGTATTGATCCCATCCACATGCTCATCCGCGGGCATGTATGCTGCTATGATATTTCTCTCCCTTCCCTCGTTTGCCGGCATCACCACCAAACAGCGCGACAGCACAGAGCCGCCCAGCTGTCTGTCTATAATAAAAGTAGTTTTAAGTTAACAGGCAGCGACTTGTAACAAACTGAAATTCAGAAATTGCTGAAACGCACTCCAGCCTCTCCCCTGAGCTCACGACGTCATCTTCATCTGCACTCCAGCCATGGCTAATGTCCCTTGAGAGTAATTAGGCATAATCTGGCAAACATGATATGACACAAATGCCTGGAATATTTTCCGCATCCACGCTGAAGGAAATTCCCCCTGGGATTAATAAAGTACGTTGTATCTTAAAAGACATTTTAAAAGACACCGTTTTGATCCTGCACATCATTTGGAGACGCAGGTCAACCCAGACCGGAGCTTTGTTATCTGGCTAGATGAAAGTTGACATGGCGTGTCCCTTCATAGTCACTATCAACAAAACGACAAGTGACATCCTAATATCGCTGCTTTAATGGGAAACTACAATACAGTGATATTAGGCTGCATTTACACAGTCATGTATACTGTGGGGTTCGTTCTGACAAAACTATCGTAAGGCAAAAATATAAGGTGAACATGCATTTTAATACAGTACACCTAACCTAACAAACATCATAGCCTAGCCTACCTTAAACATGCTTAGAACACGTACCTTAGCCTACAGGTGGGAAAAATCGTTATCATAAAGCCTATTTTCCATCCATCCATCCATTTTCCAATCTGCTTATCCTACTGGGTCGCGGGGGGTCCGGTGCCTATCCCGGAAGCAACGGGCACGAGGCAGGGAACAACCCTGGACAGGGGGCCAGCCTATCGCAG
>JAABNY020000108.1:553913-567345 GCA_015164015.2 Brevimyrus niger | reverse complement strand
CCACACACATGCAACCCAGGCGGAGACTCGAACCCGGGTCCCAGAGGTGTGAGGCAACAGTGCTAACCACTGCACCATCATGCCGCCCCAAAGCCTATTTTATAAACATTTTTTTTAAGTGTTGAATATCCCATGTAATTAATGAGTAATCATACCCATTGTAAAGTTGAAACATCGTAACACACATCATCATAATCCAGGAAGGGTCTGTACATCACTTTGTTCCGGTTTAGTTTGTTAGACGGCAGTGCCGTTGTGGAATCTGAGTAACTACAAGTTCAATTCTTATTTAATTTCTTAATAATGAAGCAAGTAAAACATTCTTGTTTATTATTTGATCTCAATAGGTACATAATTTTTTTTTTCTGTAAGCTTCTCAAAACAATTGCCAAAACAAATTTAAATAAAACACTATTTGAATCATTCATGCAATTGAAAGACGATTTATTTTCCGCAGCACTGAAAAGATGTCATAGATTATCAGGAATGGCTGAGGCACAGTATTGATGAACCCCATTTAACTCAAGCATGACAAACCATCTTAACTTTCCACTGGCATAAATGAGATGCCCCTCTTAACGCCACACACAGGAAGAAAGTGTTTTTTAACACAGGAAGAAAATAAACAGCAATGATGAGTCCACATTAATCATTTAAACATGGGGTGTTATGTCCTGAATATTTAAGGATTTGGCCCCGTGTTGATGGAGCCCTAGACAACATAATAGTTTGGGTAAGGAAGCTCACATACAAGAGAATTACATGAGCAACCAACTGATCACTACTGACAAAGAAACAAACACAAAATCTATAATGTTTTGATAAGCGGGGATCAAGCTGCGGAAGCCCACGGTTTAATTACACATCACAGTCCAAATAAAATGTAGTAAAAAAAAAACAGGCAGTAAGTCATGGCAGGACAATGCCCAACAATGGAAATCAAATATGGACCATTTTAGAAAATCTGCAGTCAGCACTCAAGAAGAATGTCACTGAGCTGGTAAGTACAGCTTGTAGAAAATCGCCAAATTCAAAATGCAATACAAAGAGCAAGGAAACCCATTGATCAGGAAGAAGTTATACATAGGAACTGGACAGCCAGGAATCAGATGCTCAGTATGGTGAGGCACACAATACCTCACCAAGAGCTGGCTAAAAAAGAGGTGCTAATATACAGACCCAGTAGGCTCAGGTGTGCTAAGTCCAGTGAGGCAGAGCATGGCCAGACTGGGTGTCAATGGAAGATTGGCTAGATGCTGGTGTGACTGACCCCCTCTAAGGGCAGCTACAGGAGGACTAGTCTTCCTACCAGGTAGACAACCGTCTGGGGAAGGACCAGGATGATCCAGGTAAGAGAAGCGGAAGACCTCACTGAATGAAGGGTCCAGGAAGTGGTCAGGGTCCCAGGAGGGACTCCACATGGTCGTCTCCGTCCCGTCCACCAGAAACCGCAAATGGCCGCTGTCACATTACAGGGAGTGGACCGAACCTGCAGGGTGATCGTCAACATGCAGAAGAGACAGGGGCTCAGCCAGGGTGGATAGTAGGACTATAGCACAACAGCTTTAGCAAGGAGACATGAAAAATAGCCCAGCGGTAGAGCCCATGCTTTGCATTTATGAGATCTTGGGTTCATTCCCTAGCATCTCCACTTTAACCTCTAAGTAATTTCCCTTCTGATCAATAAAGTTCATCTCATCATGAGCAATAGGGGATAAGGTTAATGGTTTTAAAAGGACTAATATATCAGAGCCTGAGCCTCTCAGGGGGGAGTCAGAGCTTGATGTTCAAAGTGGATAATCGGACCTGTGCTCGGGGGGAGGAGCAAGTATGTGGGACAATGAACAGCAAATCATTTCTCTCCAACAATACAGTACTGTCTAAGAACGAATCCAAACTTCTTGTTCAACTGCTTATTCTAGTCATCTGTTTGAGAAAAGCTCGGAGATGAGCACATAATGCCCTGCATACTCAAGATGTACATTTCAGACTTTGGTGTGAAACAATGGGTGCATTTGAAATCACATACTTACAGTGCATACTGAATTTTGTTAGAAGTCTGCTCCTTGACCATTAGTGTAGTACATTCTGTATGCAGGTGCGTGAACATTACGTATTCACACTGACATACGAAGGTCAATATCTTGTGTATTGGCTAACCTGAATGGTTACAAATAACATAGCTTGACCCCCATGAAAGTTAAATATAGTGAAAAATGATGTGAAGACACATATTCAAATCAATTTTTGTAACCATTTGTAACTTTTGTCTATTTGTAGAGAGATGACAGTTCCTCAGCCATCTTGCCACAAACGTCTGAGCAGACAACTTACTTCATCTCTGGTTGCAGATCCAGTGGCCTTGCGGGCACCTACAGGCAATGAACAAAGAGTTCTGGATTGGGCACAGAGAACAGAGGACTACAAAATCTCATACATTATCAGGATTCAAAAGCTCTATTGTCATTTGTACACGTACAATGAAATACTTGCTTGCATACCACCCTGCAGACTTGAACAACTTAATGATAAAGAACAATAAATGTCAAATTCTAAAAGAGTGAGACCAATGATATACATACACTACATACAGTATACATACAACATAGACTGTACAGTACATGCAAAATACAGCATACATACAATATACAAAAACATATGATTAGATTAGATTAGATTAGATTAGATTAGATTAGATTAGATTAGATTAGATTACATAAACATAGTGCAAATAAATAAGCGTAATGCAGAAACAGAACACTGGCAACAGAATATTATGGAATATTAATTTAATAAATAAATGTTGGGGGAGGGGAGGCATTTGGGAATGCTAGGTGCTTCCTGGGATTGAGTTGTTTCAGAAATCTTGATGGGTCATCTGGTGTCCAGTTGTTGATTGAGGGAAGGAGAGTTGTGACGATAAAAGTTGTCGATGGACTTGAACCATTGGGTTGGCAGGCAATCCATTTGGGCGGGCATTACCCACCCTTAGCTCTGCCCACCATTAGCCCTGCCCACACTTAGCCCCGCCCTTGATAGGGATGGCCACCTGGCTTGCTTAGCTTCTCACACCCCCACAAAAGGATGAGTGACCCCTGCCAGCTATTGAAGTCCTTGTTCCCTAGTTTTCTCATGCATAAAAAAGCTTGTAGGAAGACAACATACAGGGGAAGAATTTAGGAAGCACATGAAGATGTTGAGATAGGGCACCCACCTCTGATTGTGTGTCAGATCAGATAGTTTGAGAACTAGTACAGTGATAAAAAGGTCATTGAGCTGTTGTTGAGTCATTCGACACAATCCTTTTTGCTCTCTTATGATTGAGGGAGATTAAAATGGTGTTCCACCTTTGCTGAAATTTCACATGTATCTCCGGTAAAATTTGTAAGGCCTTGGAAGTGTTGCAAGTTCCTTACAGTTCTCGGTTCAAATCAGTAGCAAATCAGAAACCTTGTTATCATTCAAGCAAACTCCCTCCAGTCTTAAGATGTAAGCAAATAGTTTCATAAACCTCACATTTCTCCACCTTTGAATACAGGTTACTTTCTCTGATAGTCCAAAGAATCTAGTTTATTTGATCCTAGTGGACAGCTCTGCTGGGGGAGTAGATGAGGAGGTCATCGATACACTATCAGACATGTATTCACCATCTCTTGGAAGATCTCATTATTTATAAACAAATGGAACACAGAGCATTACTGACACAATACAGCATAAACAGATACTCAAAGTGCCCCCTAGTGGTGTGAAATGCCATATTCTTTTCATCCCCTTCCCAAAATTTACTGAGGTTATAAGCATTACAAAGGACTACCTTTATGGCTGCAGTTTGGACCTGTACCAAAGCAGGGATCAAAGGAAGAAGGCAAGAAACCTAACAGTTTACATCCCTATAATCAATGGAGACAGCTTGACGAGGAATGGTTAAGCACTTGGAATGACTCCAGGCTCGCAGTTAACTCTTGCTTCCTGGAGATCACAGGATCATAAAGACCAAGACAGAGGTCCCTTAGAAACAGGAGATCCTTAGGAGAAGAGATGACTAATACTTGTGTCTCCTCATGATGAACCCTCCGCCACCCTGCCTGTTTGATGACTGATGTCTCCTGTGCCCTGAGATCATCCATCCAATGCAGAGGTGTGGGTATGTTTGGAAGGAAGACACCTACTTTCTTCGCCAGCTTCCCATCAATAGAATTACTGGCCACCAGATTCATTAACCATCGCAAGTCAGTTAGCGCTGAAACATACAGTTCTGACATTCTGCCCATGGTTCCTGAGTGTTCTGTAGCCTTAGGTAACCAGGGCACAGGCACGGCCGCAGGCATCGCTTACATTTTCTCCATGATAAGGGAGCTCTTCCCATTTGCATGGAAACATTGGCAGACGATGGAGAAGCTGGCAGCGTGTTGGAGTTGATGTATGCGCTGTAGTGCTGGAGATGAGTCACATAATAGATCATCTATGGAGATGAGCATGTGAGTAAACTACTCTAGGTCACACACATACCGCCTTGGTAGGCCCGCTGTGTCTGTAGGTCAGAATTTAACCTACATCGATACATGGTGAGCTCACTCCACCCCCTTCTATCTAAAATCTGAAATTCCAAAGCACGAGATGTAGGCGTGACATGACCAAAGAGCCTCAGCATTTGATTCATGACCTAAAGGTTGTTGGCTTAAGTCCCCAAAAGGAGCTAGATGTTGTACCTTTAGTTTAGGTGTTTAACCTTAAATGCTTCAGTATATTACTCAGCTGTATAAACAAGTGAAAGCTATCAGTATTAGCTAAACGATCTAAATAAAGCGGCTCCTGGCCCATCTTCGACTGCCTCAGGGGCCACCTCGTCTTTCTCAAGGAGAAGGAATGAGGTGAAGTGGCTGCCTCTGCTTTAGAGGTCTCCGAAACAGGCTGCCCCACTTGTGTACTGCCGTGATGGGCTGCTGACCGTGCCCCAGGACCTTAAAGGTGCCGAAGGGAATCTCCCCCCATTTATTTGGCAAGCGCACAATAATTTGCAGGCATCTTGGAGTTTTTCCAAAGCAAGGCAGTAGTGAGAGCTTTAAACCAGACGCGGGTTATGAACTATAACAGGGCATCTTCAGCTGCATTAAAAAAATGTGCGCCATTGATTTCTACATATAGTGCAAACAATATCATAAACTGTACAAACTTTTACCCACATTGACCCCACAAATGAGAAACACCCGCCAGCCAAAAATAGATCAGTATAAATGTTAAAATACTGAGTATTGATAAAACTTGCAATCATGCAGGCCATGGAGATTGATTAAACTATTCTAGAATTCTTTAATGATCTAATTAGGACTTATTAACTGCTTGAAGTAAGGCATGTTTTTGTGTATGTGTTAAGGCCTTTGTTTTTTTGTTGGTATATGTAGCACGATGGGGCACAATGGCACAATGGGGCACAGTGGCACGATGGGGCACTGTGGCACAGTGGCCAGCACTGCTGCCTCACACATCTGCAAACAGAGGTCACGCCACCACTTTGGCTGTGAATGGTGTGTGAGTGAACGGTGTGTGAGTGTGCACTGCGATGAGTTTGTGCCTCTCCTAGGTTGTTCCTTGTCTTGTGCTCTTAGGCTCCAGACCCCTTTGTAATCTAAATCACTGTGGTAAAATTCGAAGTGCCTAAGTGGGTGAGGGAAAACATCTGCTAAGCCAGAACACTAATCTGTGTCACTCTGAGTGAAACCTAAATGGAGAACATGCAGAGTCAATTCTGCTCCAGAGATCGCTTTTTCATTATTATTTTATTGCATAGTTGATGGTTTTTATTCGTGGAAACGTGACATTACCAAAATGGAGAGCTGGGTATTTCACTGAGCAGTCAAGGTATGTACCTTGATCAAGGGGACTGCGGCAGGATACCTCCCGGGACTTAAGCCAACAACCTTCCGGTTACAAATGTCCTTCTTCGCCATACTACCTGCTGACCCACCATCCTACCCTCCGTGGTACATGTGCTAAGATTAGCATTCAGCTCTAGGTGTGAGGCTGATCCTAGATCTCATTTAAAATATTTAATTATGTATCAGAATAAGCCAAATGTGATGTGAATAAATCAGGTCACACGTCATGAAGGATATGTTATATACTCATTACACAGTGCTCTTTATTAAATAAATTAGTAATCTTAAGTGGACAGGGCTGTATATTGTAAAACTGCTTGGATTTCTATTGGCACAGTGTCTTAGCATTTAATGAGCTCATTAATTCAGATCAGGGTGAATGATTATCCATAATTTCATTTCTCAGGAGATGTGGCAGTTCCACAGTTGATGCACGCCCATTAAATTTACAGCATGTTTACATGTGAGGGCGAGATAATGCACTGCAGATGGCCACGCTTCGCTATTGAAGTACGGAATCTATGATTCCCCTGTTTGGCCAAACATTGGTGGTGATATGGCGCAATGATAATAAAGAAAACAGTAAATCAGACTCAGCGTTCAAAGCTGCACCCTTTTTGTACTTGCATGACACCATTACATAATCCAAATAAAAAACACAAAAATAAATGTACATTTCCACTCGGATAACAATAAAATGCCCATGTATGTTTAATCATTCAATATGAACGTTTTGTAAAATTAAAATAATTACCATCTGTACTTCACCAACAGCTTGTTCTGAAGATAACAAAGAATAAGCCATATAAAGCACTTTTTTCTCACATCCTCCCTTTTATTTTTCTTTTCTCTTTTTCAGAACTAGTTGCTAGGCAATACAACTCATGAATCAATGCTTTCTGACTTTATCTGAATAAAAAACCCTGAAGGATTCAACTCAAGGTAGTTGAACACCCATCTGAATTGCGTGGAGAATACAGGAGCTGCCACTCAGAGCCTGGCTCCCTCTCTTGCTGGTTCCACACGCACTGCCTGCAGTCAGTCCCTCACGCCGAAGGCCTGGCATGAATCGCGCGGTGACACTCACACGTCACAGTTAAGCGTCCACACTCGAGTGATGCTACGTCATCACAGGTAAAGACGGAAGCCTCTCACCTCGTCAAGTCATGCTCTAACTCCGAGCGCCTGTCTTCACAGAGAAGTGTGTCATCACAGTACTATTTTAGAAGGACGTTCCCTCATTTCCATCTGACTTCCAAAGACTGGCTCAAAATAAAGTCCCCAAAGCCCATCACACCAGATCGTTTTGTACCATCTCTCCTCATCCAATAATAAAAACGAATGACTCACTTTTCTTATTGCAAACGAGTCAGCAAAATACATGATCTCGTTTGATTGTGTGGTGCACAGAGCCCAGCAGTTGCCACACCGTATGAATTTCCATAGTCTCACACGACTTTTTCCTACATAGTCCCTGCAGCATGTGCCTTCAGAAGCAGACTGGATGATCACCAGCAGATGGATAAAGTCTGAGACCTCGAATAGGACAGAATGGGCTCTGTCCCTGTGTCATGCATGTTCGTTCAAAACACCCCCAATCCCCCTTCTCCGTGCAAAAGAAAAGCTGACCGGCCAATTCTCTGGCCTCCTCTGTCATGTGCAGCTTACTCAGCACATATTACCATTCTTCTTGTTTTAGCTGTTGCTAAAAACGCTGATTGACACCCCAGCAAGGCCTGCAGTGTTCTAGCTTGGCAGCTGTGCGTATCAGGAGAGAGCTGCGCTATTGTACTTCTGAGTTCTGAAGGTACATGAATTAAAAGCATTCAGCTGTATAAGCTGCTGAGGTACAGCACTGTAAGCTACATAAAGTCATTTAGGGATAAAACAGCAGCTGGTAAAACAGAGAATAATAATAATGATAACAATAGATTTTGGCTCTTTGAACACAAAGTGTGCCTGCCCACGATATCTGCAGTATGTGGTTGCATCTAAATAAATGTCTATTGGGATGAAACATCAGAATTTATCAGCATCTGCAAAGACTTGAAGCAAATAATGCTGCCGCCCCAGTGGAATATACCTTAATTTAGGGCCGTAATTATTTTATGCCACCGAACGGAAGTAAAAACCAAGAATGCGATGACCCAGCAAACTGCAGGCCAGCTACCCAAACCACTTCTCTTGTAAATTACTAGAATCTATCATTAGAGAAGACTAATTAGGTTAAATTAATCACTGAAACGTATGACATTTGCTGAAGGCCAGCTCTGGCTGTGCAGAAGAAAGGCTGCCTTTATAAATGGTAACATGTTTTACATGAAGAGTCACGCAACCAACTGAAAGTACTTTGTGATGACAGGAAGCATGTCTATAGCCCACAGAAGCCAAGCGTCTGTAGGGGGGGAAAAAAAAGGAGTTAAAACGGCTGAATGCTTTCCTTTCATTACAGAGGCTGTCTACTGCTCTTCCCCAGTGTGCTTTTGCTGTCTTCCAAAAGCTTGGCACTCCTTTACTTAAATTAGACAATCAGAAAAACTTGCCGTTATTCTGGTGCCAGAAAGATTCTCTTCAGGAATAAAAAGACCCAATCAAGAGCATTCCGCTGTTGCCGAAAGCTTTGTTTGTATTACGCCTCTTTGAGGACGGACAAAGTAAGGATACAACAAATTGCCCTGCTTCACACACACAACATTGTGAAACAAAGAAGTCTACATGCCTCACAGGCCACTGAAAGCTGGTTTAAGGAGGCCCGCTCTGCCGCTGCTATTGATTGCCCCCATTTTTAATCTCCTGTGATGCCACTCTTTGCATGGAGCTGCCATTAACCAAAACCTTTCGCTTTGCCTCACCCACAAGAGAGGCTGGATGCATTTTGGGCCAAGTCTCCAGCACTGGAGAGGGGAAGTCTTGCCTCCTGTCCCAAAACAGATCATGAACTCTGAGGAAACTCATTTCCGTCAACTGGCTGTGGAGAATTGACAAGCTCAGCCTCCAGCACTGGCAAAATTGACCATGAAAGTCACTCTATTCAGGTCTCGGTCAATATGGCCTTCTCTAGCTTGTCAATAGTCTTGCTGTATATTAGGGTTACAAATAGAGTGTCAGCCCTTCCTAATTCATTGCACATCTGTCTCTCTCATTTCTTCAGCACCAGGAAAACGTGGACGGAGGAGAAGGGGTCGAGCTGATGCTGCTTTAGCCTGTCACTTTTGGTTCCTTAACTGCTCAGAAAAAAGTGACACGTCAGGTTTTAAGCTGCTTGGATAGAAGCATCCTCTGCTCAATCCTATTAATAAATAACCAATCAGCTCTTATCAGACTTGCACTGCACTGTGGTTCACATGCAGTTGTATTAAAATGAGACCAGAAAAGTCTTCAACCTTGCAGCAAACGTGAATCTCAGACTCAGTTTCATATTCGCGGTAGTTGGGTATTGATCAATTGAATAAGTCCGATTGTTCATGGGAAAGATCCCTGTCAAGATACAGTTGGAATACTCTAAAGCCCCCTGTGCATATTGCAGGCCCGGAGCATTACCTTCTGGGGCATGTAGCTGCCCAGTCATTGGTCCCCATTGGTCCCCCATACACATTTGTGAGGCTCTGACAAGCTTCAGCTCCAATGCCAATGGAAGCTCACTTGCAGATTTTTTTTTTCAAGCAATGAAAAGTTACTGAGCTTTTATAGGTTGCCTTCTCTGTCACAGTCTGCCAAATATATTGGGAAATTTCTGAGAATTTTTTTGTGTGCTGTTAATAAACACCAGCTGGCAGCGTTGCTTCGACACGCTTTCTTTTAGCTACCCTGAGACGCGACCGTTTTGTGCATCTCCAAAGCCGTGGAAGGGAACAAGGCAGCTGGGACCAGCCCATTCCAGAGAAGATAGGGTCCAGCATAGTGTACTACATTACTACATAGCCTGAACCTGATTGGACCGTCCCTTAGCCACTCCCTGCTCTCCCCTGTCCAATGGAATGGCCTCCACAGAGCATTCAGAGACGTGAACCAGCATGGGTCTCCAGCTCTAAGACTAAAGTGGATCCATGGCCACACACGATGGCGAGCGCCCCCACCCCCACACATGGCTGTGAACAGGTGGCTGGGCAGTGGGTGCACTCTGCCCTCTTTCATTCCAGGCACAGTTGCTGGGCTTAAGCACTGATTGCTGCCGCTGTGCACGCAGCCATACTTTCATTACAGGTGAAAACACAATGGCGATAAACAAAAGCGGCAGGTTGCAGCGGCACCGAACAGAGAGTGCTCATGCAGAGACAATTCACACAGGGCATTCACACACACAGCACCACTGCCTTCTCAACATCTGCACTGCAGTGTGATCATTTGAAATAATGATAACACTTTCTATGAATGGCATGTCTATAAGAACCTACGAACACATTCATAACACATTATGATGCATTCCTAAAGCATTATAAACATTGCTATAAATATTAAAGGGCATATCATATTATAACCACTATGCATTATGAACGTTTTATAAAACTCATCTATAATGTACTATATATACAGTACCTTCATAATGCAGTACAAAGCATCCTAAATTCTTATACTGACCATTATGATGCGTTATGAAGGCATCTGTAGTGCCTCATAGATGATAACTTCATTGAGATGATGATGTATTGTAATGAACACTATAGTCTATAGTGTACTATAAATGAGAGCTTCATTGGGGCTTATGAAGTATTATTAATTATTATTAACACTATAATGCCATATGCCTGTCAATAGAAGGTGCTGTAATGCGTTATTAATTCTTATTCTGATCATTTTAATGCATTACGAATACAGTAGAACCTTGCATTATGAGTAACGCAGTTTACGAGTGTTCCGCAAGACGAGCAAAGATTTTTTATAAATTTTGACTTGGAAACCGAGCAAGTCCTGGTTTATGAGCAAGTACAGTAAACCCTTGGATTGCGTGTAACTTGCTCTGCGAGTGTTTTGCAAGATGAGCACAATTTTTTTTTATAAATTATAACTTCATAAATGAGCAAGTTCTTACAATACAAGTACTACGTACAGTCAAGCCCAGAATTATTCATACCCCTGGCAAATTTTGAAATTAAAGTTACTTTTATTTAACCAGCAAGTTTCTTCTTGATTGGAAATGATGCAGGCGTCTCCCAGAAGATAATAAGACGATGTAGGAGGCATTATTGTGGAAAAATATATTTCTCAGCTATTATTTACATTTGAACAAAAGGTGACATGTCCAAAATTATTCATACCACTTGCAAACTGTCACAGTCTTTGGGAAAATCCGAAGTTCTATACCATTCCAAATACTCCAAGCTGTTCTAAAGCATCCCAATTTCCCTGATTCTTGGGAGCAGCTGTTTTAATCAACTCAACAGGTGAAAAACAGCAGCCCCCTGCAGTTGGTTTGTAGACAGTCATGGCAAAAACAAAGGAGCTCTCTGAGGACCTGCGGCTACGCATTGTGGCTACGCATTGTGGCTGCGCATTGTGGCTGCTCACAAGTCAGGAAAGGGCTATAAGGCCATATCTAAATGTTTTCCAGTGGCTACAGTGCAAAGTATTATTAAAAAATACAAGACATTCCGCACTGTGAAAAATCTCAGAGGACGCGGCCGGAAGCCAAAAGTGACACCTGTGCTGGCCAGGAGGATAGTGAGAGAGGTGAAAAAGAATCCAAAGATCACCACCAAGGCCATCCTGGTAAATCTGGGTTCTGATGGTGGCAACGTCTCAAGGAAGACTGTCCAACGGACACTGCACAATGCTGGGCTCCACGGACGCAGACCAAGGAGGACGCCACTTCTCCAGATAAGGCATACAAAAGCCCGCTTGGCCTTTGCAAATGCTCATCTGGACAAAGAAGAAGACTTCTGGACTTCTGCGTTATAGTCAGGTGAGACAAAAATTTAATTGTTTGGCCACAGTGATGTATCCTTCATTTGGCGTAAAAAAAGGAGAAGCCTTCAACCCTAAGAACACCATCCCCACTGTCAAACATGGTGGTGGGAATATAATGCTTTGGGGGGTTTTTTCAGCCAATGGACCAGAGAACCTAATCCCAGTAAATGGCACCACGACAAAAGGACAATACATCGAGATTCTCAGCAACAACATTAGGCAGTCTGCAGAGAGACTTGGCCATGGGCACCACTGGACATTTCAGCATGACAACAACCCAAAACACACAGCAAAAGTGGTGAAGAAATGGCTAGTCCCAATCGGACAATCCCATTGAGAATCTGTGGGGGGAGCTAAAGATCAGGGTGATGGCAAGGAGACCCTCCAATCGGAAAGAGCTGGAGCTCAATACTAAAGATGAATGGACAAAAACACCAGTGGAGACATGCAAAAAGCTGGTCAGCAATTATAGGAAGCGTTTGATTGCTGTAATAGCCAATAAAGGTTTTTCTATTGATTATTGAGAAGCGTATGAATAATTTTGGACATGCCACTTTTTGCTCAAATGTAAATAAAAGCTGAGAAATATTTTTTTCCACTATGATGCCTCTTGTACATCATCTTATTATCTTCTGTGAGTCGCCTGTATCATTTCCAATCAAGAAGAAACTTGCTGGCTGAACAAAAGTAACTTTAAGTCAAAATTTGCCAGGGGTATGAATAATTCTGGGCTTGACTGTATACACTTTGTCTGTCGAGTGTCACAACTGAGCCGATGGTTCTTTGCTCTCTGTTTCGCTACGGGATTGTGGGTAATCATCTCCCATGCTCGGTCTTGGTTGGCGTGCCTCACTCATATAGTCAAAATTTAGTAGAAAAGCACCACCCAAATCGTAGCAGTGCCAGCGATGAATCTGTTTAATGACAATGCAATGTCCACATTTCTGCTAAATCAAAAAGGAAACAAACGCAGCTGTCATCGGATAGGTTCCTTGTTAAAGTCGAGAGGAAAAAGATTCCAGTGAGCTAACAGATAGCAGTGATTCCGTTATTTAAAGTGAAAATCAACAAATTGTCTAAAAAATAACCCTCCTCTCTCTCCTCTCCCTCACACCATCCACGGTTCCTTTCAAAAGTAAAGCATATGATAATTTGTTTTACATATATTTTACCCTACATTTTGTATTAATCATTTTTATATGAATATTTAAAAATTGTGGAACGAACCATCTGAGTTTCCATTATTTCTTATGGGAAAATTTGGTTTGATATACCAGTGCTCGCAAACCAAGGTGCCACTGTACATCTATAGTGCATTATAGATGAGAGCTTCAAGTACACTGTTACCAAAAAAACTTCAATATCAAAATACACTTCAATATCACGCATACTGTGTATATGTATATACTCAAATTGGTTTACTAAAACCCTCTACTGCACTTTCTCTCAAGCTGCTGACAGCCCCCTTTTCTTTGCATATAAAGGCCATTTTCAGTGGCAGTGATGCTGAACAGTACAGAATGTTGGGTTATATCTCTAGGTGTGTGGAGTTTAAGTCAAGGGAGGTGATGTTATATTTATATAATTCCCTGGTAAGACCCCACCTTGAATATTGTGTGCAGGTTTGGTCACCATACCTCAAGAAGGACATT
>JAABNY020000108.1:539968-553813 GCA_015164015.2 Brevimyrus niger | reverse complement strand
TCTCCCCAAACGAGCTTGATGGGCCGAATGGCCTCCTCTCGTTTGTAAATTTCTTATGTTCTTATGTTCTTATGATGCTTGCTTAGCTGAACAGGCCAGATGTGACAGACCTGTATGTCTACGTTTCAGGCTGCCATCGCTAAATCCCAGTACTCCAGTTTACATCTATTCTCAGACCCAGTTCTGAGTACCACATTTGTTATAATATTTTTTTAATAACTCAACGCTTCCTTTCTACTTGGCTGACCTTCTGTTCTTCTTTGTAGTTATTACAGGGTTAACCGCCTTTTATCGTAAAAACTACAAGACCTAATATTTCCTCCATCCATCTCCCATCGGCTAATCCGGCTGACGGGCAATGGTTTGGCCTGGGGACCAGGAGGTTGTGTGAAGTTATGAGCATGCATTTGGCCTGCATTGGACCAGTAGCTCAACCAGGGGGTGCCCCTGCCTTGCATCCTGTGCTGTCTTGGAGAGGCTCCAGCCCATGGTCCCCCCCACCACCCTCACCCCACTCTGTGACCCTTTGCCGGCTAAGTGACTGGGACTTGGATTCAATCAGTCAATCAATCGGTCTTTTTATGTAACACTGTTTTAACCATGTGGTTTATAGAGTGCTTTACAGACATTATAAAAGAAGAGAAAGAAAGAAATTAAAACAAGCACACAATAAGTAACAAGGAGCACAAAAGTTAAATTGAAAACATATAAATAAATACATGCATGCATACATACCACCAAAAACATAGGACTTTACCTACCCATGTTCTCGGTTGGGAACTCTAACCCCTACCACACCACAACTTCTAGCCTCCACCTCACAGGGGATTCCAGGCCGTACCTCACAGGGGACTCTAGCCCCTTCCTCACAGGGGACTCCAGCCCCTTCCTCACAGGGGACTCTAGGCCCTACCTCACAGGGGATTCCAGGCCACACCTCACAGGGGACTCTAGCCCCTATCTCATGGGGGATTCTAGTCTCTACCTCATCGGGGATACTAGCCCTGATGTGCATTCTGCAGAGTAGAAATTTGATTTTTCTGGATTGTGTCACTCCCCTTTTTATTATTGAGTCTTCAGATGTATGGCGTATAACTACAATTAACTGTCTAATGAGCCTTATTTGGGCTTGGAGAACTAATTACACATTTTTGCTTAGAAAAAAGAACCTTAGTGAAGCTGGGTTTCTAATTAGTGTTCATCTTTTGGACCTTATCCTTGAACCTTTATCAGCTTGACCAACTGTGCTCCATGGACACAGAAAACACTATTAAACATCTTCATTATCCAAGATGAATGGTGTCCTCTCTAGTTACGGCTGATTATGATTGATCCTCAATGAGCACTTCCACCCACGGGTGGAAATCAAGCAGCCATGGCCTCCAGTGTTACAGAGTGAAGGATTCTGGGACACCATGAATAACATTAACTCTTAGTTAAAATTCCTATAACCGTTTTGCTTATGCAAAGGTTTGCTTCTGTTTACCTTCAAAAGAAGAACAGATGAAGCAGTAAAAAAAAGAATGGTGAAAGGGGTACATTTCTGCATGTTGTTTTTAGTCACTTTGCAAAAAAAAAAAAAACAGTACAAGTTTCGTACAATATACAACAGGAATTGAAGCTTACTGGCTTAAACATAGTACAACAACAGGGCCATTTCGACCAGGAATACAGCTGTTTGTCCAGATCAGTCAGTCGAAGCTGTTTTGAGTGAGTAGCCAATGCCAGAAAACCCCTAAAGCTATTTTCCCTTTCCAGCACAACATATTTTTTTATTGAGATCAGTTATTTGTGTGTCGCTATCATAGAGTCATCATTTACGGTAACTTAAGGATTTGACATCTAAACTATACTTCTCACAGATTGAGTATATATATTTAAGGTTGCTGTAAATGCTGTGGTTGCACTTAGGACTTTTATTACCCATCTTTGGAAAGTACTGCTTCCCAAACAGCTTACATAGACAGTTCCTGAGGTGTGTTGACCAAAAGGTAACATAGAATCAATCATTGAATGTCTCCACTACAGTTAAGAATCTTTTATTGGAAACAAGCGTGGTAGGAAAAAAAAAAAACAGCAGTTCTCCCACAAGGACACATTTCATCACCTGGACACAGTGTGCCACAAGTTAGTGTGACTCACTGAAGAAAACGGTTACCATTCACGCTATTGATCTTCTGAACATCATGCTTAGCATTTACAGTGGTCGCCCAGCACCTTACACTCAATATTGATCACCCAGAAATGTAACCGCATTACTTACAACTGCCATTCAAACAGTTGATCTACTACACTTAAGACTCGAGCTTGCGTGCATATCACTCAGTCAGATGTCAAGTTGTTCTATGATGTCAATGCACTTCAAGGTAAAAAAAGAAAACAAACACTGCCTTTCCTGAGTTGTGAAAAAAAACATTTAGCAATTTATCACAGCAAAGAGGTGGAGACAAGAAACCTGGATTCTTCCTTTCAAGACTGCTTCAGGCCCACCTTGAGGAGAAGATGCCACCATGGGGAGGTGTAGCTTCCAGATCCCTCCAGACAATGAACAAATGGCTAAATGTCCCAAATGGCTGGACCTAAGAGGGTTATTGGCCCACTTACCCAGTTACCTGTGGAGGTAATTAAGAAATAAGGGCAATGAGACTTCTCACAAGTACCCAAAGCCCCTTTCCTCTATGATGGATATGTATGTATGTATGTATGTGTGTGTGTGTGTGTGTGTGTGTGTGTGTGTGTGTGTGTGTGTGTGTAGGTTATGTTTATATTACATATATTACACTGTGGGGACCAAATGTTCCCCACAATGCAATAAAAACCTGCCACTTTAATGTTGTGGGGGGCATTTTTACGGTCCCCACAAAGATCTATGAATGCAATAAAAAATAATCTACAAATTTTTATCAATAAAAAGCTAGCATATAGCCTCAAACAAAAGGTGGGTACACAGAAAAAGGTACCAATGTGTACCTTTGAGGGTACAGTTACTTGTCTGTGGGGCTGTACCTTCAAGAGTTTGCCAATTGTGCCCTTAGCTGTAAGTAATAGTGAATTTTGAAGTATAGAAAAGGACTCTGAGAAGCACTATTTGTACCATTTGGGGGACATTAGTGTTGTTTGAATGAAACTGTACCATGGCTTTGCCCTTTTTTCTGACAGTGTTGGTGATGAAACTGAAGTGTTGTAGGAGCCCTGAAGTCTGCTTCTCCCATCTGGGAAGAGGGGGTATCAAAGATGACTCTTTCAAGGAGACTCTGCTTCTGTTGCTGGTCACATCACAGCTAGAGCTATCCGGTAATCTTCAGTGTTACTCATATTATAGGTACATGAGACACTGACCAGCAAAACAGACACCTAGTTCCTCAGTCTGGTACAATGGCCTGAATCTATGTGCTTATCCTCCTGTAAATGTGTATTTCAGTGTTTATTTTATCAATCCGTCTGTTATTCACTTATCTTGGTCAGGATAGCAGATGGCCTGGAGCTCACCCCAGGCAACTTAAGGCACAAGGCAGGCTACACCCCAGATGGGATGTCACTAGTGTTTTATTGTTTCACGTTAATAAATAAAATTAATTAACTGGTGTGAGCCTCTTCCCTGCATTTCTAGTTACCATGAGGCATCCTGTCCATTCCTGGTTTTAAGACAACCTTTCTTGATGCATCATTAGCTGACAAGGTAAATGACTAAATAGTCAAACAGCCTCCACTACATGTTAGGGTGGCCAGTGTAAAAACAAAAATAATGCTTTTACATTTCAAATTCATTGTTATGCATAACCTCACTTACCATAATCAATACTTAATAATTAATTTCATGCACTACAACACCACCACAGAACACAAGCATTTCTACAATGCCATTGTTTAAGATTTAAGAACTGTATTGATTTTCCTTCTGGCCATGAAAACGTACCTGAGAAGGATACATTGCTTTGTTTTGACCGTGATGGAATGATGAGGGAATACCTCACTGAAAGACATAAACAAGCAGAATGACAATCCAATAGACATCATACTACCTCAGCCATCACACGGCCCTCATCAGCGCGTGACATCGATTGGCGATCTCAAAGCCGTCATTTCCAATCTGAGGAAGTCAATGTCCATAACTTCATAAATATGAGCTTATACTGGTCTTGCGAATAACCTCAAGCAGAGACTTCCACTGAGCTGCAGGTGTCTGTCAGCATTTGTGCCCAGCTCTGTTATTTGTAGTTTCTGCTAGCATACTGGGGTGGAAAATATTTAAAGACATACATTTTTATGGCTTATGTTGTGGACTTGCAGAGGAGACAGGCAGTGTCTCTGTAATAGATGGAGTGTGGATGGTATAAATTAAAAACAAAAGATTCCCCAAGACCTTAAGGCTTGTACCTAATCTCAGTTGTTGATAGAGACATTTATTAGCTTTTTACTTTTTTTCAGTTTGCACACTTTTGGAAAAAAAAAACATTTCACTTTGATCTTAAATCTTATTATTGAAGCTTTATACAGTGGTACCTCGGTTCTCAAACTCACTAAAACTCGATTTTCTTGAAAGTCGAACAAACCAGTTTGACCTAGAACTCCATCTGAATATCAGAAGTCGAACCGTAAACACTGACCTAATATAAATTGTACGCGGCAGGAGTCATACTACAATGCAATTCTAACGATAAATAAACCGCTATCTTACGTGTACTATTAGAGCATTTATGTAATTTATTTACATATTTATTTTACCAGGTAAATTAACTGAAAACCAGTTCTCACTGCTTTACGGGATTTTCGGAAGAAACAGATTACGCATCGGAACTGCCTGGGATACAAACATCATGCGTGTAACTACAGTATAGTCTTCAGCCAATAAGGGCAAAGGTGTGTCGTCACGGAGTCCAGTTTGTGAAGCCGGGTGAGAGGTTGCAAAGCATTTTACCATAATGCATTGCGTCAGGACATTTCCCACTGGGGAAACAAACTTAAATGCGGACTTCATACAGAGGACTAATGACAACCAGAAACAGCTGATCACATGGGGATCTCACAGGGTAACGAGGGGGCGTGGGACACGGAAGGAGTGGACGATCGGGGCAGGACAGGGGTAATGTTGGGATAAGATCTTTATCTTTTTGGATGCGATTAAGAAAAAAATGCTCTTCTTGTTTATCCTGTTCATTTTGTGTTTAAATGCTTTTAAAAAAACACACATTTAGGTATAATTTCGGATGGGCGGGAAGCAATTAATTGGTTTTCCATTATTTCTTATCATTATCACAACTCGAACTATTTAGGATTCGATCCGGAGTCCAGAACGGATTAAGTACGAGAACCGAGGTACCACTGTATTTCAGTATAATTTCTTTGTGCTACATTCTCATTTTCTGTTTTGTATATGGCCCTAAAAACAGTGGTAGGTGTTGAACCCTCTTTTGAATATCTCTACATTGGAGTCTTTCTTAGAATTACACAGCTCATTCAGCAGGAAAGGCAGTTCAGCGCCAACCCGTGAACCGTTCCGCTTTGCCTTATTCATGTGTTACGTGAACCATTTTCACTCGATTTGAGTGCTACTCACATCTGTTAATTTATCCGAAGGATCTAAAGGTAACGAGCAAGTATTGTCTTCTTAGTCTACAGAGATGTTACCAAGAGACCTGCAGGTTGTGAAAAGCTTATAGACGACTCCGCGTTCACCCATCTTGCGTCAGTTATTAATGTGTTTCTGTATCTATTTCCAGGAACATTAGTGAGTGAGTGTAGCACTCAGACTCGCAGTGGCCGGCTCTCATCCACGCACATAGGGCAAAGCCTGAACAGTGACTATCTATTTGTTTCCTCAGCCTGCAGCGTTCATAAAAATCAGATAAACAGTGCCAGATAAACAAGAAAATTTGTCACTAGGCCTTGCAGCATTACCCGCGCTGAAACATGTCTGTGCAGGGAAGCAGAATGGGAAGTCTGAAGGCTGCATGGGTGGACCAAGCCAGACTTCAACATTCCAGCCCTTTATGAATAAGAATGAAATATGGACCTTGTTGATCCATTGGTTAAACTATTTTCTTCTTCATCATCTTCCTAATAACAATAATAATAATGTTGTTGTTGTTTATTAATAATAATAATAATTACTTGTTGTTGTTGTTGTAATTATTATTATTATTAGCAAGGGAACAACTCCTTGGGGCGCCATCCACCTAGCATCCTCATAAGTTTCCTAAACTTCCTCAGTTGAGTGTTTTTGATCCAAAGGAGCAGCAGCTACACTTTGAGGTCCATCTGGATCACTGAGCCCCTATCTCTCTCACAGTGTCCACCAACCCTATGGAGCAACTGATTTCGAGTGCTTGTACTTGAGGCCTTGTTCTTTTGGTCATTACCCACCGATGATGCCCATAGGTACAGATGAGGACAAAGACTGACCTTTAAACTACAAGTCCAACCATACAACTTAACTCCCGCTTCACGAGCACAGACTTCCTCAGTGCCCACAGAACTGTAGTCGCCAAACCGATCGACCTGTCAGTCTCACTTACCCTCTTATCACAGCTCATGGATAAGATCCTGAGATATGTATAGTCCTTTACTAAAGACTGCCCCCCAGAAAGACAAGACCCATTTTTTCCAAGAAATAATCATAGCCTTGAATTTGAAGCTGCCAATTCTTATCACCGCCAATTCAAAGAACTGCACAGGTGTGTGCTGGAGGTAGAAGAGGAAGAAGCATGAGATCTTTCATGATACACATCATACATAGTACAGAACCCCAGATTCCAGCAGCACTCCTCAGGTCTTCCATATTCTGTCTCACAATGTTCACAATGTACAGGAAGATTACCCATGAACCTTCACACAGCTGTGTGACAGAAAAGATCAGTCCACTGCATTGTGGCCAGGCTGGTATCTTCACTGTACCTCTGGAATTCTAGGCTCTGCTGAGAGCCTCGTCTCCAATGCCTTGGCATAGGCTGATCTGCCATTTAAAAAATAAAATGTCTGTCAGTCCAGAGGCAGCAGCTCACCCATGTTTTCTAAGAAGGCTGAGTCCTTTAAACTCATTTTTAAATATACAGAATACAGAAAAAATCTCAACTCACGTTCATATAAAGGCAACTAACTTGTCCACCAGAAATAATTCAGCTGCGCTGTCCTTGACCTGGGACTTGTGATTATCTCCACACCTACTTGAGGTCTTTCACCATGTGGAACTCCAAAGAGCTCCGCCACGTGCAGAATGGGCACTGGGAAGTCCGGGAATGTTCCCAGGGGGGCAGTATTGTGAGGCCAGTCTTTATTCCCCAACCCAGCCATCATATAGCATATATACCTGGGGTACCCAACACATTGGTCAATAATCTTGCCTTGTTTCTGTGTTGATCGCAGGAGGTGATTAATTGATGCTTTATTTAATTGGTGCAAAATACCATAGCCTGCAAATTACACCAAGAAGACCCTGCCCCCCAGTCAAATAGGTCTGACCACACCCCCAATTAAAAGGTCTCGGTCCACCCCTAAGTAAAAAGTCTGACTCCACCCCCAATTAAAATGTCTTCCCCCACCCCCAATTGAAAGGTCTGAATTGCTGGTATTATAATGGTGATATTTAAAATGTTTAATGGTCCAAAATTAGTAATTTAAGTAGAATTCTTTCCCTGTCGTTTTAAGCCCATATCTAGTTTAAGATCTCGGTACATATACCTCTAGAATTTCATTTAAGCATAAACCCCAATCAGGTCTGACTAGCTCCTGTAAGAATTTGCAATCCTATCATTTTCCAACCTCAGCCCCCAAGCGGAAGAACAAGCCCTTCCTCCTCATTTAGGGCTGCAGGTCTCCCCCCCCCACTAAAATTCAGAACTGACAGCTTTCATTTGCAGTCTGCTCCAGATGGATCCACAAAAGCCATTCTCTAGTGCTTATGTTTTTATCTTTAACTTTGTTGCTCAACAAAGCCAACATTACACTCCATTTTACTGCACATATTGTTTCTATTCTTTATATTTGGAGGTGGCACTGTGGCACAGTCAGTAGCACTTTAACCTCACGCCCCCATGCTGGGGGATTTGAATCCCACCTCCTGTAACACATTTTCCTACATATTTTGTGATTCCAGCACATCCACAAGGCTTTGCTCTTGTTGCATCTTTATCCAGCTCTTTGCTATGTTGGGTTGGCTGCCACAGACTCTGATAAGCACTATTTCTTTGAAAAATAAAATTACAATAAATTAACTATAATGGCGGACAAACAAAAACAAAATCACTGATGGTGTAAGAAGCCCTCAAGCCCCTTATTACTGACCTGGTTTCCGCATCAGGGATTGTTTTTGAATGTTGCAAACCCTTTAGCCTGGCCATTGAGCTTTATTTTTTTCTTCATTCCCCATTGTGAATGCTCAGGCAGTAGATGCCCAGGAGCAATGTCATAAATGTCAGCTCTCAGTTATATTTGCAGGGCAACCTCCATTTTATCGAGACAGAATATCTATACTTAGGTCATCGACAGGAGCTAAGGAAAGGCCATTCATACAGCGAGGGTAAGGCGTGTGAATCAACAGGAGTGAGCATTAACCATAAAAGAAGCTTTCAGAAAGGCATATTGCTTTCAGCTTCTAGTCATTCCTCTCTCATATCCTTTACTATGTGGTTTCTCAATCATACTGTTCAGCAACAGATAAGATGCAATGGTAAGTAATCACTGGTAATTTAAAAGCAGTAATTAAATCTAGGTGCAATATAGATCAAGCAAGTAAATGAAACAGTACACATTTTCAAAAATATATCATTTGAATACTTTCAATTAAAATCTGCGTGTACCTCCTCCCTGAGCCTCTGTGTGGCGTAACAGGCCAACATGCATCCTCCCCTTTTTTGGCTATGGGTTAGAGGCTGGATGATGCTGCCTTTAGTTCCTCATAGCCCTTATAGCCCGCACCTGCCCCTTGTTAGCCCTTGTCATCTGTGTATTTAAGTGGCTGCTATTGTTCATTTCCTCAATCAGTTATTGTAGTTGTTACTGTGCATTTGTCTCCCAGTCCTGCTTCCAGGTTTTCGTTGGCTACCTGGTTAGTTGTTTGTTTTCTTTGTGATTAATTTAGTTAGTTACTTGTATTCCCTGTTCTGATTTTGACCTTTATTTTCTGGTTTTCCTTTTGTGTTTTTTTTTTGTTTTACTTTAATAGTCCTTTGTTTGGTGAGCCGCTCTATGAATTGTCCCTCTTTCCTTCGGCATGCCCCGCTGTGTCACATCTACCGTATTTGTTGGCGTATACCCGCCATAAATTTCTGCTCCTAAGTGGGGGGTTGTCTTATACGCCGGGTGTAGTTTAGGGATCGCTAATTATACTATGGTTCCGAGCTCCTGTTGTGCCCCTTACCTCCTCCTCCTGCACTTTTTCAGTGCATATTGAGAAAAAATATAAATGTGAAACCAAAGATAAGATCAAATATTCTGAAGTATATCCCAAATACTCATGCAATACTCAGGTAATAGTAAGTCAATCAACTGAAAAAGTAATAATACCAAACTCAAAGATTTGTTTTTTTGCTAATTTACTTGACAAAAATGCTTCCTCCTTTGCACCCCCCATTTTCTGAAACTGCTTGCCCTATGGAGGCTTGTAGGGGGTCTGGAGCCTGTGGGTGTAAAGGCTGGAAACAACCCAGGATGGGGGGGGGGCAACCCATCATAGGGCACATTCACACACAATTCACACCTGTGGGCAATTTGGTGATTCCAATCAGCCTCAGCATGTTTTTGGACTGTAGGAGGGAAACTGGAGAACATGACAGCATAGGGAGTGGATGTATACATGGTGGAAAATTGAGCCCAGGTTCCAGAGGTGTCAGGTGACAGGGCTAATCACTGCACCACCCCCTTCTTTGCACTGCAGATGCAAACGACTCAAAACGACAAAATGTATACTGAAAAATGACAAACGCAGTTTAAGTGCTTCAATTAGCTGCATCTTAAAAACAAATAGGCCTGGATGGAGCATCTAAGTCTTTTGGTTCAACACAAGTGATCAAGTACTATCTCTAATAACCATTCATTAAAATGTATGAAGAAAGTAAACTTCCTCCTTGTGTATTCACAAGTGTTTTCCACACATAACATCGTCACACGTTATGGGGAAAGCATTTCTTGTATTTTCAAAATACAAAAACACTGAACTTTGTATATTGATACAAATTAGATAACCATTTTCATGAAGCAATTCCAACGCAAAATACAATTTTGTAATTAAAATACATATTTAAATACATGCCACAGAAATACTGCCCATCCCTGAATATTAGCACTATCTAGATGAAACATAACATCAGATGGACACATTAGATTTTTCTACTCATATGTACACTTTAGCCTGTTATAAACTAGCCCGGTCTCGATGAAATTCTGCAGAATCACCGATGAACTATTACAAATTTATAATTCCACAGCAACCACATTTAAATGAGCACATAAGTACACTTCAGTGCAATAGTCATCAGACTAATGTTAATTCCTATAGCGACTTTCCTCTCTAGCACTTTCTCAGTGGGCTTTGTGATAATTTATTTAATTTATTCTGCCTTCTCTGGTTAAGCCTTCCATCTCTATGGTGATACACATTTCTTGTCTTATATTGCTTCCTAGAGAGATTTTTAAATTCATTTTGCCATTTGGTCTCTGGTAGTTCTGTAATATCATACATTTATCTTCTATCTAGTGATACTGGTTGAGATTTCCTTATGTCATGTTGACTCTTCAGCATTTCATCATTATTCGTGTTACTTCCAGGACAGCTTGCATTTTCTGGCGTTTTCTCTCTGGTATGTGTGACGTATCGGCAGCTTCCCGTAAAGTTTAGACAGGATTTGGGAGGCTTATAACTAGGGCTGTGCGACTGGTCGTTTGCGAATCGCAGCCTTCATTCACACCTCAATGAAATTCATTCCAGGCCGAATTGCAATTTCAATTCATACAGTCTCATTCTAGCACAACGCAGATTCTGCCATGTTCGCATTAGTGGGGCGATCCATCGTGTCTATCCCCTTTTTCTCCCTAAGCTGCATCAACAAATGAGTGGACTGCGTTACTCCATGTAACAGGAATAGGGGGCTGAAAAACACGTTTTATAATAAAGAGCAGATGAGGTTTAAGTTGAGCATTTCTCAATGGGAATGCCAGCACAGAAAAACCAAACAACGTTACATTGATTTGTGTGTCGTGGAAAGATCATGCTGAGGGTCGGTTTTATTAATGCATTACAACCATTTTATAGGGCGGTACTTTGAGACTGCTTATAAGACACAAAGAGCCAATGAAATCCCTCATCCTCCACTACAGCTGATTGTCCAGTGCTGTCATCTCCTCATGCATCTTTAGCTGTGGCTGCTAGATCTGACTATCAATTAGGTTTAAACATCAGCCGGCGGTATTGGCCAGGATTATCACACCTGACCAATGTCGATATCTAGATTTTGTCAGTTTCTAAACTGATAGGCCTATATTATATATTTCTACATATTGTTTGTTTCAGTACCATAAAGACAGTATGTAATACAATTTAATAATAATAAAAATAATAGAGAAATATATTGCTCAATAATTGTGAATTCCAAGTAAAAAAAAAATAAAATAGTGATTCATGTTTTACCCAGAATCCCGCACTTCTGTTTACAACTAAGGCTGGAGACTCACTGAATACCTGCACTGGTGTCCCTGCTGCATGTTCGTGACATGAACTGCATTCACAGTTAGCTGCAGGCCGTTAATGGTTACCCAGCTAAAAAGAAGATAAAATGACTCTACATCACCCCATCCATTTCATCTGTCGGTTTTCATTCTGTTTTATTTATTTACCTGAATATTCATAACATTAAGGACAATTGTTGCTTTAGCTTTGCGATTGCTGTTTTTTGCCATTGCTTGGCACACTGTCTCAGTTCTTCATGCAACCAACCTCTCTGCTTTTTTTTTATAGTATTACCATTCAACATATCATTAATTTACAGTCAGAAGAAACAACACTGTGAAATTCTTTGACTACGAAGGAAGCGGATGCTTTAGAAAGGATTTCACAGCTTTGGTGCATCAGGAAAACAGCAGATGTTTTCTTTGCTTGAAAATTTAGCACTGAGCAAATTTCTGCAGACTTGCAGCTAAAACTGAGTTTTGGAATTTTTTTTATACTATTTCAGGATAGGGCAAAGTACCCCAATGACTTTGACTGTGTGTACTGAAATCAATGTAATTAAAGTTAAAAAAAAAAAAGTCAAATTCCAGTTAAGTAGGCACTTCAATCAAGTGGATAATTCAAGCTGAATGTGGTCAAAGTTTAAAAAGTTACATATCAGCAAAACAAGACCTCTTTCATCTTTTCATCTGGAAATGAAACACAACTGTCCCAATGTACTGCAGCAAATATCCATATATCATTCAAAACATGCTAAAGAAGAAAGAAATCCCACCCTTTTATTACCAAACACCCTTTTTCCAGTTTGGGTCATGTTCCAGAGCTGATCCTCAAAAGTATGGGACATATGGTAGAATGCCCCCTGGCTGCAAATCTAGTGCATTGCAGGCTACTCTTACATTCAGTATGAGTGCTGTAGTAGCCTGTTCCCCTGAACAGCATGACTGATAACCAAAGGGAAAAACCCACATGAACACAGAAGGAACCAAATCCCACACAAAAATGATAGTAGACACAAAACAACCAATCAGCTGCTGTGAGGGGAGAAGGAGGGTATTCATCAGGATTTTAGCTGGGTTGCAGGCTTTGCATGTACAAAGGCCTGGGTTCAATCAGCACCATAACAACTTAACACTCTTTATTATGGGGCAATGTGTGAGATGGCTGGTCAGCAGGGTAATTTTACCATAAAGAAGGCCCTTAACCAACGCTCACTTCAGGGATTGGCTGACCCTGCATTCTCAACTGTACATAGCTTTGCATAAAAGCGAAATAAATGGAATAACCCAGACCACTGAGTGAAGACATCAACCCAGATGCTGGAGTTACACGTGAAACGGCTAACCTCTCGCTGAAGTGCCATATTGATGAAGTTTTTTAATACAGTTTTTGCAAAATGGCACTGAATATCTGTGTTCTGCATGGCATATTTACCAAACTGCTACAACGTTATAACCACATATGCAAATGCAATAATAAAAGGAGAGGGGCACTGTGACCGTGTTCCAGTTTTTCTTGGAACAGCTGTGAAGGATAGTGCTTACATATGTTTATTCATACTTAAGACCTGTACTGTGACCTAAAGAGTACGGCAGCAACTCAAAGCCATGTGCTGTGGCTTTACTGGTGCTGCTGAATGAGCCACTGCACTAGTCACAATTCCCATAAGTCACTGCATTTTCACTGCATTTTTTAATTGCTCTGCTTATTATTATTATTTATTACAATAACCAATATATTTATATTTGAGTTATATTTAAAAATGTACTGCATTGTGTTCTCTGGATTTATTGTTTGGATGTGTTCTTCCGTGCTGTTTTGGGTCACCGCCAATGCATGAATCCTTCTTTTGTTTCCTTTCGTTAGAAATAAAAGTTTTTAACTTTTAAACCTCAGTGTATGTAGTAGTTGCAGTATGTCAATTTCTTCTTGATATTATGTTAAGGAAAGAGTTCTGATATCCAAGTTCAATACTCAAGGAACAAGAAATGACAAGGATAAAAACGTAATCTAGTAATTCTGCTTAAAACCATTATTAACTATTAATAAGTCCAAGTTACATGTGAAAATAGGATCACAGCATGGGTAGGAGTTTATGTTATAATTTATTTCCTCTCTCATGTACCTCCTGACAGAACAGGATCGCCCGTTTGAGCGGCTAAGTGACTCCGCGGAGACGCCGCTCT
>JAABNY020000108.1:526227-539868 GCA_015164015.2 Brevimyrus niger | reverse complement strand
ATCTGACTGGTACCGCAGGGCGGCGGGGCAATCTGACTAGTACTGCAGGGTGATCTGACTGGTACTGCAGGGTGATCTGACGGGTACCACAGGGCAATCTGACTGGTACTGCAGGGCAATCTGACTGGTACCGCTGGGCAGCCGGGCAATCTGACTGGTACTGCAGGGCGATCTGACTGGTACTGCGGGGCGATCTGACTGGTCATGCAGAGCGGCAGGGCGATCTGACTGGTACCACGGGGTGATCTGACTGGTATCGCGGGGCAGTGGGGCGATCTCACTGGTACCATGGAGCAATCTGACTGGGTTTGTCTTCACAGACTGCTGGTGAAAGCAGGAGCAGCTATTATTTAAAACCTCCACTCATGTGTGTCTCATAACATGGAGTTTCACCTTGAGAATTATAATTTAGTCTTAAATAAGCAATAAAATTTGTGTTTACATGCAAACATCCAAACATTTAATGCCAGGATGCAAAGCTAAGAAAAAACACATTAAAGATGATGTGATTATAAAGGAAACTAAGCCCTTTTGCTTAATTATCAGTTGGTTGGTGGTTGGTTCCTTGCTTCTTTCTATAATTCATGCTACACCTTTAAAATGAAATGCAATTTAGACATCGCCTGTCAAACCTAATCTGAAAATTATGTAGGATGAGCAGTGGAGAGCAGCAGTTCAGAAACAGCCCTGATTAAAAGATACTGGCAAGTACATAGTTTTCAGGAAGGCAGAGCAGAGGTGAATAGGAAGAGGAAAGCACATAAATGATTAATAAAAGATTTGTTTCTAAATTTAATTTGATGTTGCCAACCCCTTGTCAGGTAACAAATGCTGTAATTCTTTTGATAAGGTCTTACCACCAAAATAATTAACCCATTAGTTATTAGTTTGTACTAATAATTCAAGGCATGTGATTTCATTTTTTAAATTCTATGTAAATTATAAGCAATATAAAATTTTATCTATGTAGTACGAAGAAATGTAAACCGCTTATTTTATTCTAAATTTCTTTTCTTAATTTATGGGGAGGTGGTTTTCTGTCAAGCCACTTACAGGTCAAAAAGTGCAGTTAGAAGAAGTTAGAAGGTATCAGTAGGTCATACTCAGCCAGTGTCATCAATCTGGGGTATCACTGCCCCTTGTATGAATACAAAAAATGTAAACTCACTAATATAGTAATGCAACCACAAAATATAACTATAAAACATATTTGGAAAGTTAAGCTACGGAATAAATCTGAACTTTTAAATACTAACAATAACAAATCTTCATAGATGCACACAGATCAATACAAGTAAAAAATGTAGGAATAAAGGTTTGTTTGACTTGAGTTTGGATGCATTCATTAGCTCAATGCTGATGACTTGATTGCTGGGCCCACATGGAACCCCCTCTCTTAGCTTCTGTACACAAGCACACAGACAAATGAGCTGGGCAGCTTAGCGTCACTGGTTCATGTTGATATCATGTCTTTAAACTGTGGAGGAAAATGGGGAGACCGTGAAAAGCAGAGCAGGGCGTGACTCCTCCCACCAGCGATTCCCAGCGGCTCCACCTCTTCATGTCAACAAGTGCAAATCAAAATGCATTTTTCTAAGTGCAGCCCAACCTAAAAGTTTGTCCCTTGTCTGTGAAGCAAAACACATTTAATCTCCCAGTTATCTGCCTGGCTGTAACTCACGCAAACAAGTGACAGGCGCATAGTATTGCTTGGTTTTTCCAATGACGCAAAGCCAAACATGACCTCAAGATAAGCCTGCCTCGCTTTCGTGTCAATACACCTTGACCTCTTTATTTTCAGCTGGGCCCTGACACTGGGTTGCAGTGAAATAAAACTTGGCCATAAAAGTCGTTTCTGTTTTGATCTCATTAACTACATGGGACTACATGCTACATGGTTGGAGACGCAAACCAATTCATGCTGGAAAATTACAGGTACCTGAAAATGCAAATTTCCGCCATAAACAAGGAGGACATCTGAGTGCAGCGCATTTAGGCGGAAACGAACTCACTGCATTTGTTTGCCATTGTGTGCAAAGTCTGTCGAACATTTCATTTAGTGTATCAATTTGTGATCTGTAAAAGAAATACAAAGAAAAATACCATTGCTTTATGTTCGATAAGTACAGTGGAACCTCAGATTACGAGTAACGCGGTTTACGAGTGTTCTGCACGACGAGCAAAGATTTTTAATAAATTTTGACTTGGAAGCCGAGCAAGATCTTGCAATACGAGTATTACGTATACACTGTCTGTCGAGCGTCATGTGATCACAACTGAGCCGATGGCTCTTCTCTCTCTGTTTCACTGCGGAATTACGCTCGCAAACCAAGGTACCACTGTAATATGATTTTACCATTATGGAATTCAAATCTTAGTCTGAATGCCACCTGTCATTTTATTGTATGTGATAATCAAATTGATCACCTGGTTATCTCATGGTGTAAGATTAGATTACTCTTTAACTAAGAAAGAAGTTGTTTTCTGTTTTGAAACATGATTTTGGTTAATATACTATATGGACAAAAGTATTGGGACACACCTCTTAATCATTGAATTCAGGTATTTCATTCACACCCATTGCAACAGGTGTATAAAATCAAGCACCTATCCATGCAGTCAGGTTTACAAACATTGGTAAAAGAACAGCTCAGTGAATGAGGAGTGGTACTGTCATAGGATGTCACCTTTAGAATAAGCCAGTTTGTGAGATTTCTTCCCTGCTAGATATTCCACGGTCAACTGTAAGTGGTGTTATTGCAAAGTGGAAGTGTTTAGGAACAACAGAAACTCTGCCATATGGCAGAGCAAGTAAAGTAACAGAGTGGGGTCACTGAATACTGAAGCGTATAGTGTGTAAAAGTCACCAGCGCTCTGTTGACTCTAACTGCAGAGTTCCAAACTTCCTCTGGCATTAATCCCAGCACAAAAACTGTGCACTGGGAGGTTCATGGAATGGGTTTCCATGGCTGAGCAGCTGCATGCAAGCCTCACATCACCAAGTACAATGCCAAGCGTTGGATGGAGTGGTATAAAGCACACTGCCACTGGCCTCTGGAGCAGTGGAAACGTGTTCTGTGGAGTGATGAATCACGCTTCTCTGTCTGGCAGCCTGGTGGACGAGTCTGGGTTTGGCAGATGCCAGGACGTTTCCTGCCTGACTGCATTGTGCCAAATGTAAAGTTCGGTGGAGGAGAGATTATTGT
Source organism: Brevimyrus niger (assembly GCA_015164015.2). Classification (NCBI taxonomy): domain Eukaryota; kingdom Metazoa; phylum Chordata; class Actinopteri; order Osteoglossiformes; family Mormyridae; genus Brevimyrus; species Brevimyrus niger. The sequence continues at coordinate 536,662 of JAABNY020000108.1, read as the reverse complement.
TTGGGGTTGTTTTTTAGGCCCCTTAGTTCCAGTGAAGGGAAGCATACCAAGATGTTTCGGACAATTCCATGCTTCCAGCTTTGCAAGAACAGTTTGGGGAAGGCCCTTTTCTGTTCCAGCATCACTATGCCCTAGTGCACAAAGCAAGGTCTATAAAGGCATGGTTAGGTGAGTTTGGTTTGGAAAAACTTGACTGGCCCACAGAGCCCGGAACTGAACCCCATCAAACACATTTGTGATAAACTAGAAGAGAGTCATCAGTGCCTGACCTCACAAATGCTCTTCTGGATGAATGAGCAAAAACTCCCACAGATACACTCCATCTTGTGGACAGCCTTCCCAGCAGAGTGGCAGCTGTTCTAGCTGCAAAGGGGGGACCAACTCCATATTGATGTCTGTGGATTTAGAATGTGATGTCAAAAAAGTTCCTGTGGGTGTAATGGCCAGGTGTCCTGATACTTTTGTCCATATAGTGTATAAATGAATGTGAATTGTTCACTGTGAAGTTCAACATCCACCGGAAAGTATGACACATATATATTAATGTGAAGTGTATTTAACAATATATAAAATAACCATACAGTATCATATGCATAATATAAGTCTGTGATCAATTAAAAAACATAATTCGACAGATAAAATTTAAATACGTTTTACATTTATTTTATTAAATGTAACGAGACCCCCCCTCCCCCCATCCCCCAGAAGTGGAAAATATTTCCTGCGAGTGACAATATTCAAGGAATTTGTGTCGGCGGTAAATGGATCAAAATAAATATTTGTCGTACAAAAAAATGAATCAACTTTATTGAAAGGAATTTAAATTTTTATCTTTATGTATTAGTCTATAATGCACTTACAGTAACTAAGTCAAATCACAAACTTTTTTTTTTCGTACAAAAGATACATAAATGACATAAAAAGTGGGATCTGAAATGTTTTTCTTTGATAATAAAAGGTGTAATAATACAAAAGGAAATGGAACCCAGTAAACTAGGCCGATAAGGATAACCAATTTCCTTGTCTGCGTCTGAATCAGATAAGGAGCATGGGATTTTAACCACTAATTGCTTAACAGACCACATTTTACTATAAATGCTCTGCGATTCTGGGCTGTTCATTATTGTGGGTATAACATGTCACTCTCAGAATGTTTCCCCCCTTGTCTTAGACATTAGCCCAAATTTGGCCCCCAGGACTCTGCAGGGACTCTCCCACTACCCCCAAAAGGACACACTGAAAATAAAATGGAGTATAGAGGTAGCGGCGCTGACTGGATCAAGAGTGCAGGGCACAGATAACGCTCACTTTAAAGACGCGGAGACGCCCTGGGAACTGACCGTGAGAAATGAAAAGCCTTCCGGCTGGCCCAGTATTAACTCAGTGAGGCTCAATAACAACAAGTCACATGCTACATGCCAAAGAGGAGGAACTGAAAACCTGCACTATGCTGTAGCTCCCCACGCTTTCAGGTCCTCCCTATAGACGGTTCGTTTCTTCACTCCAAAGTCAATGTCAGCAGAGCCCAGGAAGTGTCACATTAATGTGAAACTTTTTTTTTTTTTTTTCCCATTTTCAGACATAAAGTCATATTACTTCTAAGCCCTGTTGCGTCTCTTTGACGAGATGTAGAAAGCTGAGAGCCAAGCTGAATTCACAGATTTGTGTAAATATATGTCTGTCATAATCACAAGAAGTAACATACATGTTAAGAAGTTACGGAAGTATTAAGCTCACTGGCGTTAAATTCAGATCTATTTGTGACTCTAAACTCCAGATGTCATATTTCACATGGATTTTAAAGTGTCAAAAACATCGCCTACAGTATAATATTGTATCATTTATACCTTTCGCAATGTATTTCTTAAGCCACAGTATATTTTTTGCCAGTATACGTTATGCAACTAAAATTAAAGGAAATGTTTTGTAATGAATGATTTTTTATAGGAAAACCTCCCTACAGTGCTTCAAATATATTCAGTTCAGTAGTTCATCTTAGCTTATTTATTCATTTGGATGCTTTTCTGTTGATGAGTACTGTAGCCTGGACTTCTAAATAGGTTACGTACCTTTCTCAGTGCTACGAAAAAGCACAACACCAGTCCTTCTGTCTGTGAAATGATAACAACCAGCAGGAATAACCAACTTTCTGTCTACCACTCCTTCAGCCAGCTTAGTTACTATTTGTAGCTCTTAACCTTTAAACTCAAGCCTGCAGTACATAAGGTTTTAACTCGAAGCCAATGAACCGGAATATAGTTTGAGTGGCAAATTCCACTGAACTTTCATTGAGCTTGAAGTATTCTATAATGTGTTGCTATGTTAGCTAGATGATCTTTCAAATGAAAGGATGAATCCAAACAATTTTGTGTCTTGTAACAAATTGCAGCCAGTTTGTTAATGTTCGGAAGATCATAAAAATAAGCCATTTTTGTTATTCAAAAACAAGATCACACAGGCACAAGATTAAGTTGCAATGCAAACGCAAAAAACGAAAGGTCAGTTACTGTTCAAATACCAGACAGGTTTCTCAGGGAAAAACAGGTCACATAACAATTAAAGGTGCAGCTCTCTGTACCTCAGTCTACACACAGTACAAGTGTTGCCACTGGTGGGGCACAAATAGTATCAAGCTGTAGAGGGCAGAGGAGGCCTTGGGTGCCAGAGATGAAGCTTCACAGCTGATACCACTCAAGCTGATGAGCCCCTACTTCAGCACACAAGCCTCCTCTTCAACGTGTTTTCAGGGTGAGCCAGATCTGGCAACCACCCTTTAAAGTGGCGGTGTTCACTGATTCTGTTCTTCAGTCGGACCCTTTATGCTCAGGAAGTGTTCACTGACCGAGCCAATAAACAGCCCCGGGAACCTAGAACTGGAGCCTCTGACTCACCGAACAGAGGAACATGTGTGTCCAGACGCTCATGGTGAATATCCAGGTAGCGCAGCATCCTCCGTAAGATTATTTCAAAATAATAATGAGGCAGCGAGGTTTGGCCACATACTTACCCACATGCGTGGGCCGCCGTCCACTTTTTCTTGTGTCATTGTCCTCCTCTTGGCTCCTTAGCTATTCCTCCTCTTCATAAACACTTTCAGGTCATGTATTTATTCCGTTCCCCGACGGCTTTTTTCAAAACATCTTTTGGCAGCGGTCATGCTGGTGACTGACAGAACTGCATTATGTTAATTATTTTTCTTGTCATATTCATTTTTCCCTTTCTTTTGCAAACCGCATTTCCAGCCCCATGCATCATCACAAAGTCTGATTTATGTGACGAGATTAAGGTGTTTATTTCCGTCCTGTTCAAACTTTTAATTTAATTATTGGTTTGTACATTTGACTCAAGTGACATCTTGATGTAACTGCCAACAACGATTATGTAGCCAACCCACAAAGCACAATCTGAGAGAACAATAATAATATTCCCAACATTCTATTACACGCCATACTAGAAACCGCATCAGATCCGAGTCACAGTTTCAAAGAGGTCTGTGAAAAATTGTGAATTCAGTCTAATTATTAGTGAACATCCACATAAAGTAAAATTTCACACATTGCCACTTGCAGCAATTAATTGTTTTAAGTCACTTCTATAATTAATATTACTTTCAATGACTGATGGCATCAGCTAATAAATTCTTCCCGCTGCCCTTGAAGCTCCAGCTTTCATTTACGAGGCGAGATGTACAAATGCCACGGGGTAAATTACCAAAGTTCAGCAGAATATGTTTGCATTTCCCCAGGACATCATGTTATTGGTGTCTTAGGTCAGCTGCATTAATTTGGAGAAGAAGAAAAAAACTCTGCCACAGACAGTGGCCCTTGAATGTGGCCCAGAAGCATTTGCTATAACGTTCATTACAAGTCTGCTGCAAAACCATAGTTGGACTGTGGAACATGAAAGGGTTGGTATGGCCTCAACCAAAATCTCTCTATTTTCCCCCCCTTTCCACTCCTTTCCTTTCATCTGAAAGCAACTCGGGCTGTTTAAAAATAATACTCCAGTTTCTTAAAGCTTTTATTCATATGCCAGTTCTGAAATGTCAAGAGAACGGTGAGTAAAACCGCGAGAAAAACAAGCCCTCAGTTGTTGTACTTTCACGTTGATAAATCATGGGGAAAATTATTTTTTTGCCCAGATGCTATATGGAATTTATCATTCCTATGTTTGATATACAGAAAATGAACATGACGAAAATCAATAAATAAAAGATAAAACACCAGTGCACCCACACCATTTGAAATTTTTAGGTGATTTTTTTTTTTTTGGCCACTGCGGCATGTGTCTTGTTTTTCTCTCTGTGCCACAGACAGTGCATATCATTAAGTATTTTAATAACAGTTGCAAATTGGCCCTTCTCTAGGGTGTAAACCATAAAAAAAACATATTTACTGGTTGACCAAATCTGTGAAGTGAGGTTTCAATTAAGATGCTTTTGTTACTTTCTGTTTCATTAATCAGATTGCCTTTATTCGAGGCAGGATGCACTTTGGCACCTTTGTACAGCTGGACATTTGCCTACCTTGATCTGTCCATAACTTCTGGGTTACCTCCTGTGACTCTGGCTTGCTTAGATCCTCTTAGGCATCCATATTATGTACAAAGTGCTTATCTAGTGCAGAATGACAGTAAGCCTAGTCCTTATCTCAGGAAGCACAGGACAACACCAAGGGAACAGCCTGAGCAGAATGCCAGTCCATTACTCACACATTGTATAAGCAATTTAGAGACACCAATTTACCTAACTACATGTTTCTGGATTGCAGAGCATGCTGAATTCACTACAGGAAGCAGAGGTGGGATTTGAACCAGCAACCCTACAAGAAATGGTATGAGGCACCAGTGATACCCACTGGGTCACAATGTTATACCCAGTGAAAAGATCACAATTGTAAAATTAACCCAAAGAGTTAGACAGGAATTGTGTGCAGTGCATTCATTACTAAAACCATCAATTGGACAAGCAGAAATTAAAATGGATGGGTAAATTAATATATTCTTAGAAAAGTATTATTAGTATAAATAGTATATTATATTATTAGAATAGAACACAACATAGTACAGAGGCAGTACAGCCTGGTTCTTCAAGAGATGGAATTGAGAACACTTGTGGGGATTAAGCATTGATTGGTCCCAACCTACTTGAAGCAGGGATTTGCGTAGTAGACTAAGGAAAATCTGATCTGATTGATTAACTAAGCTTTACGTGTACAGCAGTAAAGACGAAAGTGTGCGGAAGAAACAGTGTATTGCACAATGAATTTTCACTCAGAACTTCGCTGTTCACTGCAAATGCTTACATGAGGCGTTTTACACGCATTTGAGAACGTAAAGCATTTGAGGAGCGAAAGAGGAGAGGCGCTTTTAAGGTGGGAAGGCAAAGAAGCGTGCTGCTCTTCCTGCGCTCGCTGTTTATCTGGGGCAGCTGATGGTTTTCTAGCTTGGATCGGCTGATAGGACATCCTCCCACGTGTGCGCACAATCTCTTTAAGGCGTACAGCTAATGCCAGGCGGGGGGTATTTTTTTAGCTTTCTGGCGAAGACGCTTTCATTTTCCTATATTTACGATTTAGTTTTCCTTCTTCAGCCGATCTACTTGATGTATTAAATCGTCATTGCTTTCTTCAAAACTAAATTTGATTTACTAGAGTAATCCTTTAATTCGCAGTTTCCGCTTACCCGTGTATCTGCACAAGGAAGAAATATTTAATATTATTTCTGTGTTACCGAACCTTTGAAATAAGTATGTCGAAGCAATGAGGATAAAATGCATGATCTGATATAACATGTCGTTCCCAACCTGCACATGCATTACATTTTACCCACTAGAAATTGATGGTTATAAATGTGTATAAATACGACCCTAACTTGGCTAAGAGGTTTTAAAAATTGATAGGTGGTAATGTACGTAACTGATCGGTTGTAGTGGGTGGTCTGTGAATTTGTTGAATTAAATCTCTTGCTGTAAAGCAAAACACTGCCTTCTAGTGCAGGAGAGTGTTAGCGTCCCAATTTCAATTTATTAGCGTTGCCAGTTACAGTATTTCAAGAGTACCAACATTCACAAGAGCATACTGCTATAGGACAGTTTTTTTAATGTGAAGCTTTCTGGAGGTCTTACGGTGAATTTAAAGTTGGTTGAGATTTTTAAGTCCTGATTTGATTTAAGCATGAAATCCTTCTAAATCAGTAGGCGCTTTCACACCAGCAGAAAGTATTTTTTTCTGGAACCAGAGCCTTTTCCGGAACCAGGGACACCACAGGAATTCAACCCGATTGTAGTTCCTCGGAGGCAGTTCCGGAACCCTTTTTTTAGTACCTACTACAGTCTCGGACTACGGGAGAGGCGCTTACAGCCATTGTTCGCTGATTGGTTGCCTAATATTTGCTGATTGGTTGGCTATTATTTGCTGATTGGTTGGCCACAAGCCCCTGCGCTAACATGGAAGCTGCCCGAAAGTGCAGCGCGATTTAGCGGAGCAAAAACTGAGCAGAGGGAATTGTTTCTGTATCGCAATTACACTTCAATTAACACATTTTTGCGTGCACCTCCAAATTTGTGCATCGGAAATTATCACCCATAACCAATATACTTTTATCATTGGTGCTGGCGGTTAAACTTGCCAGCGCTTATTAGCAGGATAATGTTAAATCTTTTTTTATTCTCTTTGGAAAATTGAGGATCGATCGACTGGCCAGGGTTATTAGTGAATTATAAATGTTACAGGCCCAATAACTAAAGAATAACTACATAATTATCGTCCATTGTCATGCCGTGGCGATGTAGTTACGTAGGTTCCGGAACTTCGCAGTGGAAACGCATAGTGAGGCGCAGCCGTATGCATGGAAAACCCTGAACTCGGTTTTCTGGTTCGTTGTTGCTTCTTTGGTGTTATGGGAATAAAGCGTATCCTTCCTATGATTCCTATGTACTGATGGTCGTCATTACTCCAGGTACAATATTCATACTTAAACAATCATCTTAGGAGGTTTTTCAGGCAGGGTTTTACACTAAAAATTACCTGTTTCTACTCTCTTCACTCGGAAACGGTAACTGAAGCATCCTTCTGCATTGCCAGTTTGCACTTTTTATTCGCATGGTTACGAGTGTCACTCAAGTGATTCATAAACTAGAGGAAATGGTTCTGGGGTGGAAAATACTAAGCTTAGTGAGTCTAAACAATACAGACAAACAAACCCTGATAACTCTGCGGCGGAAAAAGAAAATGTCTCATCTACTGTCACTTCTAAAGAGTGAAGCCCTCGATGGGGACGTGGAGACAAAAAGCGTGTTGTGCGATATTTTAACAGGCCAAGCTCCACGGCGCACAGGAACCACGACATGCTCACGATCCCCTGTAAGCGCGACGCCGTGTGTTTGACCGAGCCCAAGCCTTTCGTGGGGGCGTCTTTCCGCGCTGCATCGGCTAAGCAGCGGCCGCTCGGTAGCACTAAACCTTAAATACACGTAATCTATATTTCAGAATGCACATTTAATTACATATTATAGATTTTAATATAAGCACCGTCATTTGTCATTTTAATGTCACTGCATTACCCTGATTGCATGTGAATAGCTGGAAGTAGACAGTCAATATACTGACCACTATACGGTTTCTGAAGTTATGGAAGGGAAATGGTTTATTTGTCCATTCGCTGTCATTAAACGCAGCTTTTTTGTTACTGTAATAGGACTAAGCTTGGAAGGTTTGAAATGTTAACACTGCCACCTCGTGGGGGAAGAAAGATTCAAATACGTCATCGCTTTAAACCATTAAATAATGTTTCTTGGAAAGAATAAGGTCTAAGAACACGAATTTGTCATTACATGTGTGCTTTTGCAATTTTATAGCTCAAATTAAAAAGTGAATTGGAATTTATGATAACCACAAAGTTATTAAATTAGCATTTCTTAACCATGGTAACGTGTAAAAAATACAGATTGATAATTAAAGATGGTTCATTGTCATTATTTCTGTCTACATATTACCCCTTTTTCATTCACTAAAAAAATTGCAATACTTGATGCAAAACGGTATATTACAATCGTTAGCACAAATAACCATTAGTCTGTGGCAGAAACCATTAGCAATTTCATCAGCTGTGCAGAATATTTAATTAAGGTACTAACTGCAAAAGTATTAATAAGTGATCAACATAATGCCTGGATAGGGGTTAAGGGCTGGGCTGGGCTGGGCTGGGCTGGGCAGGGGTTAAGGTTGTCTGTGTCCATGTTGTGTATTATATAATATTATGTAATATTTTTTATATATAGCCTAAGGCTGGCTGCTTTGGTCTGTATTGCCTCCACAAATCTCCTCACTGCATTGACCCGAGTTCATAGGTCCTTTCTTCTCACACTGGACCACCAGTATGCGGTATATTTCTAGGAGGACAACAAGGATGTTCTTGCAGGTGAAGAAGATCATCAGCTGGTTGAGCACGTTCTCACAGGCCATGAGGTAGAGTCGGTACACAAGGAAGGGTCCGTCTTGCAGGCCGACGGTGAGCAGGAGACTCCAGGCCTCTCGGGAGTCGCAGAAGGGGCCCGGGCGGCTGCTGCGGGGGGCGCTTTGGGTCAGCACCAGCGGGAACTGCATGAGCGCCCATGTGAAGAGGCCGAGCCCAGCCAGCACCACAGCCCGGTTCGCTTTGACCTCTGGCTCCCTGAAGGTGTCGAAGATGTCCAGGATGTCAGCGCCCAGGCCCACGTAGGCCATGAGGAGCTGCGACAGCTGGTCCCGGGACATGTTCCCTTTGGGCATGAGCCACCGGCCCAAGACCAGCACCATCAGCATGGTCTGCTCCAGTCCCGCCACCCAGTTTTCTGGGTCCAGCTCTGTCAGGCTCTGTGTCGTGTAATGTTATGTTATTCCCATGTTTTTCTCCCTTGAACTAGCAGCAATCATTTCTGTGTCTTTATCTGTTACCACAATTTAGCCACGTAATGCGTATTTCGTCCAAAATGGCGTATATGACCTCCGCTCGCTTGTTTCTCTCTTTGTGCTGAATAGTGTTTAACAAAGCAGTTCAAATGTTTTCTTAACACAAAGTATTTCACTCGCAAGGCTAGTTCACAACCTGCTACTTTAAAATATTTACCTTCCTTAAAAGGCAGTTTAATGTACAATAATGTACAGTTTACCCGCTTGACCGAATGTTTCGCCTTTTTCGATAGCTGAGCTGAAATCCCCCTGATGGTTCATGTTTAAGCCTGTAACACTTTGGTCACAAATTCAATACCTTATTACCCAGTATCCAATCAGAGTGAGTTGTGATTCAGGCACTAGTCTGAATTTTGTAGGCGACAGCACATATTATGCATATCCTGAAGCCAGAGCACTAACCCTAGAGCAGGATTTCCCAACCCAATTCTTAGGGACCCCCCCCCTCCCAACAGCCTACGTTTTTGCTCCCTGCCAGACAGTCCATGTTTTTGCTCTCACCAGCTCCCTACCGTGACCTGGAAGAGCAAAAATGTGGACTGGGGGTCCCCTAGGACTGTATTTGGATGCATTGCCCTAGATGTATCTTGTTTCTTCAATTACAGCCTATTACTTGAAAGAAAAAACAATGGGAGATAAAATTCAGGCAGGCGTGAAAGATGGCAAAGCAATCGCCCTGGAGTACATACCGCCATGATGGGTATATGGGAGAGGATCTGAAGATCGCCCCCCGTGGAGCTGTTGCTCGGCAGGTTGGTTTGCAGCAGGTTTAGTTCCAGGAACCAAATAGACGGGACGACGGTGCTGAGGTACAGGAAGACCATCGGGGAAAACCTGGAGATGGGCAGAGACACCCGACACTTTACTTTTCACCGACCCACAGGAATGCAGATGTCGTGTTGATTTGGAGGGAAAACTATTCCCATCTCATGGTGGGTGTCTGCCCCCCCCCCCTCGCCCGAGCTGGGTGTTTTACACACTGCAGGCAAGCTCAAAGGCTTGCAGGAGAGAGGGTCCCAAGGAAACCATGATGCCAGAGTGCTCCTGCTTAATGGAGAGGGGGAAGCTCTCAGGAGTACAGGGCCAGATCCAGGTAAAGGCAGACTAGGCAGCTGCCTGGGGGTCGAACAGCACAAGGGAGCCCCGACAAAGTCAGGAAAAACATATATATATTATAGGTTCATGTATAATTTATAATTTATGAATAAGAATAATTGCACAAAATACAAAAAAATAAAACCTAAACATAGAAAAAAGAAACAGGGCCAACTCTGACTATAGGCAGAATACAGAGTGCCTAGGACCCCTGAAAGACCTGAAATGATCCTCCAAGGAGGAAAGGGGGCCTCCCAAGTGAAGCTTTGCCTAGAGCTGAAGGAACATGAAGCTTCTGTGGGGCCACCTGATGATTCTTGTTGTTTTATGTTCTCCTCTCTGAGGTCACCCAGTCAGCTTTATGTTAATTCTGTGCTGACTTAAGTATGGGG
>JAABNY020000108.1:509953-523212 GCA_015164015.2 Brevimyrus niger | reverse complement strand
TAGGAACTGGTAATGGGAGTGGGATCGGGGCGGGGCGGGGTGGGGCAGGGGTGGGGGCAGGGCAGTGGCGGGGCAGTTAAACAGCCATGCAGGCTCGTCTACGCTGTTCCATTTACCCAGAATTTCGGCAGCTATATTTAGCGTCGCACTTTCTTTGAAGGTCTGTAGTCTCGTGTCCTGAGAGTCCATAGCGATGGTCTTCGACAGCTAGGGAGTCCTCCTTCCAGGGTGGACAGTGGCAGAAGTTGGTGATGAGGGGGGTCACATCGCAGTGGCCAGACCTCGCACTGGACAAGGCGGGGGCTGCTCCTCAGGACGGCAGTGTCACTCAACTGTACTGTGTTCGCCCAGCATCCACTAGGAAAGAGACCACTGGCACCAGCTCTTACTTATTGCATGTAATTACATGATAACGCCTGTATTTACTATATGCTATATAATGTGTCATTGCCTGTCACTATGGAGTCAAAGTGTTTCTAAACAAGACCTAATTAGGCAACTTACATAGGAGGAGATTAATAAAACATGACTGGTAACAGAAAGTATTACATTTCCAGATAATATATTCAGTTGTAATTACATGCTATAAGTAGGATTAAGTGTATATTTGTCTGTAAAGTCCTAGGCATCATGACAATATGGCAATATAAAATCAATATAACAGAACCCATGTCCCTTATCTAGTTTTTTGGGCATGTAAGAAGACACAAAAAGCAGATATTTGTGTGCTGTTCTGTCTCCCCATAGTGTCCTATGTCAAGCTTGTTGTGGATCAAAAGTGCTCCTTCGATAAGTTTGATGTATTTTTTACAGCCACAATTACAGTGCATTTATGTTGACTGCCTGATTCCAGCATGATCCCTGCTCACATGGTGTATGCCACCCAATAGATGACGTTCACCGCCGCAAAGGCTGCTGGGAAAACAGCCCTGGCATAGATGTCAATGGTGTCGGCATCGATGGGCTTGAACATGGACTTCAGGCATCCCTTCTTCTCCTCCGGGTTTTCCAGCCGTCTACCCCTGGTTGTCCGTGTTTCTGTGCCGTCTGTCTCCCCGGGGGCGTCTGCGGGCCGCTGGGCTCGTCCTTGCCGGTTGGAGACCATCAGGCCCTGGTTCATGCCCGCGACAGAGAGGGAGAACATAACCATGGCCTGCTTCCCATTCTTCACAATGGACTGTGGGCAGGAGATTAACAACAACACATATTAGCATCCCTCTGTAATGAACCTGTGCAGAGCAGATGGACAATTTGTATGGACATGAGGAAACTTTGAATATTATTATGTTGCTGCTCATCCAGAACTTCTACCCAAAGTGATTTCCAGGTTTGCTGGTTTCGTACAGCTGGGTGTTTCCCGGAGAAGTTCTCGGTTCTTAAGTACATCAGCACCACACCTGGGATTTGGGCTGGATCCTTCATCTTTATCTGGTGCCTCACCATCATCTCTGTCCAACAATTCATGTAACTCAATTATACTCTTTTAGTCAGGGGAGGGCCAGCCCCTCCCTCGCTCACCACTTAATTGAATTTAACAGAATTACTTAAATTAGATAAAACTGATGGCATAAGCTAGAGTCAATCCTGTTTACTGATGTTAGAGAAGGCTGCAGTCGAGGAATAAGTACACCGTTATCAAGACTAATTAAGATCTTTCCAATAATCTAAACCTATAAAATTCTAATGTAAATCCTTAGCCAATATGTTCGGCTAATCTTAAATCCATTGAGTCCCTAATTCATTGAGGTTCAGGAGGTTCGGGATTCATTGAGCAGGAACAGAAAAAGTCCCCCAACCCTTCATTTTGGTTATGGACAGCAAGGGCAAAATAAAAGTAAAATCTCCCTGTAATCTTCACACCTATTGTCTGTTATTAAGATGATTGGTGTATTTATTCTGTATTATAACTATAGAAAGAGAATAAGCATCTGAACAAGCAACCTGAGCAGAGTTATAAGCAGACATGCTGCACGGCAGCAGGAACCACAGGCTGATCTCTGCTCTCCTTCAGAACCAATTCCTGTGTGACAGGAGCTGAGGAACAGGCTAAAATCCACAGAATTAGCAAAACCCCGCAGGGAAAAGAGAATTAATCATCTTTCTCACTTTGGAAGTACTAATTAGTGTTGTGCAATATTGTAACCAATCCAGGAGTTCAAATGCTTACTTAGTGCTTCGGTTTCCATAAATATGCCGTTTTGGTGCAATATTACATTGCGATAATAATGGCAATAATAATAATAACTAAAGGAGAAGTAAAGACTTGGGGGGGAGTCAATAAACCAGGTAGCTGAAACTGAAGTGCAATTGTTGTTGAATAAGATACTTATATAGTTATCTGCTGTATCGGCTTCCCCCCCCCCCCCCAAGTCTCTGCTTCTGCTTTGGTTATGGAGCTGAGAGCACCGTGCCTTTCTCAGAGCACTCTGTACCTCTGCGCCCATCTTGTTGGCCTTGATCCTGGCCCTCTGCTTGCGATTGTAGTCCGCGTTGTAGTGTGCGAAGGCGTACTCCACCAGCGCTGCGAACACAAACACGTAGCAGATCCAGAAGTAGACGTCTAGGGCCTTGATAGCCGACGCCCGGGGCAGGGAGGAGCGAGCGCTGACCATCAGGGTCGTCATGGTGAGCACTGTGGTGATCCCTAAAAATCACAGCATCAGTCAGGTGATTAATCTACTGAAGTCACCCACCTAGACTGTCATACTTGTGTCAGATGATTCACCTAGTTAAATATCTGGTGGCAGAAAGCTTGTGAGCGGTATTTAGAATTGTCTCTATTTCTGAATGAATTTGCTTTATAGTCTAATCACATTTCAGCTTCATAATAAATAAAAAGAAGGATAGACATTGATCCAACATTGAAAAGGGTTACTAATTGATGACATTGATTAGCAGTAGATATTTCCATCCCCTGAAGGAAACTTCAAGGTATTTTTTTCCAATTTCTCTCTATATAAATCTAATATCTTTAAGTTGTATTTCATCAACTGTATTTTTCCTACTACAGCACTCCAGTGCAGGTTAAGGGCAGGAAGAAGCTGGCCATGGCCAGCCTGTGCTGTTATTTTTCTCTGTGTCAGCCGTTCTCTCGTACATTTTCCTGTCCGTGCATGACCCGCTTCATTAAGCTTCAGCTCACGGACAAATACCCCGACATTCTTTCACATACAATCAAGAAGTCATTCATCCCTCAATAATTGCAAGCTGTCCGAGCCTTGAGGCTGTGAAACAGCCCCAAACAACAATACCCACCGCCAGGAAATCGGCTCTTTTGTTGGAATTTCAATGTGTTCAACAAAGACATGAGAAAGATACTGATTTTGTGTGCACATTTTTATCACAGTGTCTATTATGACTTTGTTGACAATCAGACCAGACTCTATGTTAAAATGATGCTGATCCTTTTCTCAACACTGTACAGGATATCATTCATATGACTATTGAGGTGTTTCACCTTAAAATACAATGTACCATTGACAATGCCAGGTGTTTCCCTGAACCTGTTCAGGTTTTCAAGTTTAATTTCTGAACCACAGCAATATTTGTTGCCCATACAACCAATTATATACAGCGCATATTTTAATCCGACCGTACCTTTTTTTGCGCACCTTTTAAAGGTACAGGTATTGATAGAGGTACAAGATCTGATTGTGTAAGGACTGTGTGCGGCCATTGCTGTGTTGTGCTAACCTAGCGACACCCTCGCAGGTACCGCTGACTGGCTGATCCAAAAGGAGACCCAGGACATGGCCACCAGGAGGATGGATGGCATGTAGGACTGGATGATGTAGACGCCGCGGTTCCGTCTCAGCTGGAAACGGAGGCTGAGCCGTGGAAATCGTCCCGCTGTGTGGATCATTTTTTTTTTTTAAAGAGACAGAACAAGAGATGGAACTTTCATTTCTCCGACACTGTGCACTTTTATTACATTTATAATCGTATATCTTGCCGCACATTTCCTGTGAAATATTTTACAAAATCAATGGCTGATTTTGTTTTCTTCTTTATAGAAAGATGTCAGCCTTTAAATGCGGAGATAGGCAGTATTTCAATTTAATGTATTTAACATATGTATTTAATTACTTTTGAGTATTTTGTCATTTATTTTGCTGGACAGAAAATAATCAGCTGTAATTTGTTACAAAATACTTTGAGAGATTGTATTTTATGTATTTAAAATATTTTAAATGTGGCATCTTGTGGTATGTCATATATGGAAGCCTTCATTAGCGGGAAATGAGGCTAGCTACTTTTAAAATGAATTTCTATCAGCTAAACCGAGTCTGTTTAATAGGGAGAACCAAGTTGTGAAGTTGACGTTAGGTATTTATATGCGTCACCACTGTTAGGTCCGTTTTTATTTGACCATATATCTAAAACAGTTTCTTTATTTAGTCTGAGGGTGTTCAGCGTCCTACTGTAAGACAAAGTGGGAAATTCATGCATTATGGAAGTTAATCTCAGAAAGCACTGCTGCGCCTCCTCGCACGAGTACTGACACACCGGCACCCCGGTGAGCTGCCGCCGCTAATGCTTTGGGAAACGCTGGGTATAGATTAAGGGTGTAAGAGGTCTGAAACCGCGATTCAAACCTTCATGAGCTCCTATCGTGGTTCTGGAAGACAGAATCGCGATACCCCACCCCCCCAACCCCAACCCGCTGCTGAAGGGGGAGCCTGTTCAGCTCTCATTTTGTTACTAATGCTACAAAAAGTTATCATTTCACAATTAATGCCATAACACATGTAAATCACAGAATTATTATTCTATTTAAAGTTAGGACAAGCATTGTAAATATTACACATTAATTGTGCTGTGATGGTACACGGACTACATTTCATGAGCAATTATTTGTAGCAAGATACTTTTGATGCATTTGTGTCCATCTCTGCTTAAACGTACCAGACTTAAAGTTCATCATCTCTGTGACAAATCTGTAGTCTATAATGGTAAACTGGGAAAGCTCCAGTTTGTCCAGCCCGTGGATGTGCACTTGACTCTCAGACCAGTGATAAACAATGTCTTCAGAGGAGTAGCCATCTGGAAAACACACGATGGGGAGTTTGTTATGAAATCTGATGGCCTCCAGATAGGACAAAGTACTGGGGAGCACAGGGGAGTACAGAGGAACACAGGGGTGTCTAGCTCAGCACAAAGGAATACAGGGGAGCACAGGTTAGTACAGCGGAGTGCAGGGAAGCACTTGGGGAATACCGGTCGAACACAAGGGAGCATAGGAAAGTACAGGGGAACACAGGGGAGCATAGGGGATTAGAGGGGAACACAAGGGAGAACAGGGGAGTGCAAGAGTATAAACCCTCTGTCAACCAGTTTGGGCCTTGTTGACAGTTCCTTCACTACTCATAGAAAAGTCTTTAGGGGTAGGAAGACTGGTTCTGTCACTGGCTCTTACAGCTCTCCAAGTCCAGCATGCATTCCTGCTCATCCATGGGGTACTTGGTCAGGTCCATGTCACAGGCCACTGTCGAGGTAATTCTAAAATGAGAAAATATGCCGTGTTAATCGCATCACCACCGCAAGAAATGCTTTACCAGTTTGTTGTTTGCGATCAAGTACAGTCTCTGCATGACAGACACAAACGCACTCTGTCTCTCTTGTTTTTTTCATGATCACATATACTAATAGCTGGTGATTGAAATTTCTGTTCAACTGAGTTTAGACCACTTGCTGTATTAGCTTGGAAAGCGAATACATATCAACTTCATTTTTTGCAATGTTTTGTGCACCAATTAACCAGTAAATGAAAGGGTTTCTGCTGACCCCAAAGAGTTAGAAAACACAGGAAAGCAAGTGCAAACCTTTTTTGTCAAATACAAAAGTTGTGGATTAATTCTAAAGCTTATTTAAGCCAGCTAAGACCTGTCCCCAAAAAGCCCTGGGGCAGGAGGCCGGCAGTGCAACAGGCCTATCTGTGCGTGGCAGGCAGACCTGAGCGAAGCCTCGCTACCCAGCCACCCTCAGGTGCCGCTAATCAGCTAATCCTGAGCTGCGGAAGAGACTTCACAGAGCTGAGGGTGGGGGGGGGGAGGAAGCGACAGAGCTAGACAAGTGTGGGCGTCTTGGCAGCGGGTGTGAGCGCAGTGCATGTGTTTACACTGCAGATGGTTCGGAAAGGCTGCGTGGACGACGAGTGTCTCTGCTCCTTTTTGATTTATTGCACCTCTACGTCTGCTGCAAGCTCTTAAATAAATCTGAGAGCTGTTCAGGCTGGTAATTCCCATGCAGGACGGGATTCAGCATGGCTTCACAGCACCGTGAGTTATCCCCCCTGCCCATCACAGACACCACTGTCTAGTTTGCTGTTAATATTTTGAGACACCTTTTAAAATAATCAGAAAATGTAGTGCTTCAGAAAAAGAGTGGATGCAGATGTTCCACAAAGATGCCAAGAATCAAAATCATGGTGCAAATTAATCAGTTAGGAGAGAAGAAAGATCCTGCCCACACACAAGCCCGCGGGGGCTCCGTTAGAGACCCCGTGTTTGCTGTAAATACACCCCCGCATCCCCCAGCCCCTCCCCCCACTCAGCCCGCCTCCATCATTTGTGATGTAAGGACCGCAAAGTACAGCAAGTCATAGCCTTGGCTGATTTCCAGAAAGAAAAGGCTTGTTTAAAAAAACAAAACCCACTGAGTTATTTGTTTCTTATGGTAAGTACATTCCGATTTTAAACTTAGTCTCACCGGAGACACGTGTGTCGGGTTATTCAGCTGTTAGTGTCTGAATCGACATTGGTAAAACCATGATTATGACCTTGTCATTGCTCTCCCTTTACACCTTACTCACTGACAACCCGAGATCTGCACCGGACATGTGCAGGGACTGGAGCTGGGCTGGGCTGGGCTGGGGGGCCTAAGCACCGGCCCCTTTTGCCCAAACTATTTTAAGCACCTCCCTTTAAAGGTACAGAGTGCCGCGGTAATGCAAGTGTCAGAGGCTTTGAGCGCCTCGGCCCCAGAAGGCCTGCCGTGGCACTGACCCGCACCGACCGCGCTTTACCCCCCAGCTCCAGC
This sequence comes from Brevimyrus niger, assembly GCA_015164015.2. Classification (NCBI taxonomy): domain Eukaryota; kingdom Metazoa; phylum Chordata; class Actinopteri; order Osteoglossiformes; family Mormyridae; genus Brevimyrus; species Brevimyrus niger. Next base: position 516,174 of record JAABNY020000108.1, on the reverse strand, counting down.
ATGAGTGCAGGGAGCCGGAGGCCTGCTGCTTTTCATTCAGCCTCATGTTTTGTTTGCTTCATAGAAGCGATTATGTGGATAGTTAGTCTCCTCACCTGGCGGTTCAAATGAAAATCAGGTGCTAATTATAATTAATTCCTGGAAATCTGCTGTGCACCCACGCTGAACCTATCCCCCCCCCCCACCGCCAAACTATAACCCCCTCCCCCGGCCCCCCACCGGCTGCTGTAGAGGATCACTCCATCTGGCTGGAGGCGAATCAGCTTGTTTTCCACGGTGACGTCGTGGAACCAGGCCGACTTGGCGTTGACGATGAACGTGTCCGGCAGCCATAGCTTGTCCACAAAGCGGCTGTCCAGCCCCAGTGTCTTGTTGGTGTGGTTATAGGCCAGGCGGTCGTCCCTCCAGCTCTGCCGGAGGAATACGGTCATGGTGTATTCCTGTCCGATGAGGGCGCCGTGTGGTGGGAACAGCCCGGAACGAGAAGGAAGCTCAGTTAATGACAATCTCAGTGACTAAGGCTCGTAGGTCCTTAAATCAGCGAGGAGAAACTTAACAAGGTACAAAGTCATCCTCAAGTCATCTTTGAACTTCTCTATCACAGTAATCTTTTCTCTGTCAACCACGAGTGCCAAATAAACAATTTTCACAGTTATTTTTATTAATGAGCTGTGATTTGCATATCCTAAGGTTTTGTACCAGGATGGTTTGTCTCATTACAGGAAAACATGGGTTCAGATTGATCAACACAAAGAGTTTGCATTTATTATGAATCCACAGTCTGTAAGCAATATTCTAAAACACTTTCTGGTGTTTTTTCCCCTGCAGAGATGCAGTAAATAATATCTTCTAAATCGCGGAATACAAGAACGCTCGGGTCAAGGGGCTCCTACTTTACCATGTTAGCCTCAGAGATGTGGTCGATGCTGGCTACTTCAATAGCCATCGCGACGTTCACTGGAGGGCCTGAGGAGAAGCAAATGAGGAAGAAAACGGCAAAGAATGCCCCCCACCCCCGCATCTCCCCACCTACACACCAAGTACCCGTTCATCAAGATAAACAGCGAGGTCGTGCAGAAGTGCGATTATTGTGAGATGGGATGCAGCCCCACTAGAACACTGATATTCCTCCTTTGCAATTAAAATGCCTTCTTATATAAGTGCAAAAAAAGCACTATGGGGGAAAAAAAAGACAATTCTAAGCCCATCCTTCCTGAAATGCCTATTCGAGGAATTAAAAAAAAAAAATCTGTCAGCTCATTCATCAATCCCGTTGGGCAGGAAACTTTCACTATGTAACCTAGTGTCCTTGCTGAAGGACCACTTTCAGCAGCGGACATTTGAAAGGTGCCTGGCGGCTGCAGAGAACTGTGGCAAAAGCAAAATATCGGGCTGCACCACACACCGGGCTTGAACTGCATTTCATATTTATGATATTGACTGGTTTGTTTTCTTGCCCAAAGCATGCATAGCAGTTTAAATTATACAGAATAAGCATTTCAGTGAAATAATTTTTGTTTGGTTTTACAGTCAGAAGTATAATAGAATGATATGTCCTTGGCCGAGCCACCCTGGTGACAAGTTTTATTTTGTCACCTGCTGCCACACTGCGTGCTGCACTAAGAGTATCAACAGCAGCACGGAAAGCCCATCCCACGCTGGAAATGCGATGACTGACGCTGGTGCGCTAAACGTTTGTGCATGTGAGCAGCAGTGCAATTTAACTTGACTCAGAACTGAGTTAAGCTGTGAGGGTGAGAAATCTAAAGCTGCAGTCATTGGATATTTCACATTTGACAGCCATTCTTAACAAGATTTTCTCCGACAGGTAATTCACGTGGCTCAGGTAACACTCTCGCACTCTACGCACTTCCATTCGATCCGTTGACATCAGTCAACAATTTTATGGAATCTACATCAATGCCGCTCGGTAAGGTAAGAATTCCTGAGTGGACCCTGATTTAATTTCAGGGATAGCTGCATTTTAAAACTGCGTCAACTCTTAAATGCACCTAATGGAATAATTTTCAGTAAAAAAAAAAAAATCTATGTAAAATTTTCTGTCAGTAACTGGTAAAAAAAAAAACAACAGATTTGCACCTACATGTCAAGTAGGAGTTGAACAGACCACAAGCACTTTTCTACCTGATAGAGAAGTTTATGTTAAGAATGACAGGAAATGTGAGGCGATGAAAAGGCATCCAATGATACAAGCAATAGATCTCATACTCACCTCCTATCCCAGGACGGAAATTTCGCGCATACCCCTTCATTAAATCATCCAGATTAGGCAACCAGGATATTTCAATGTCTGTACCTACATAGTCGCCAATATCACTCATCATCGCCCTATGGAAAACAAAAGCATGAAGCTTGAAATTTCAGCCACTGCAGGCATCCACTGCAAAGATACAAATGGCAACATTCATTTCAGTTCAATTAATTAATTAGTCAATGCATAACATATTTTGATGGCCATTGGATGGGTGATATCACATACAAGAAACCAAAATGTGAAAGCATGGTATCAGCTAAACGATTTATGTCGAAAGATGATCTGATATGAAAAATGCAGTTTAACCAAATGTTTTATTTATATATATTTTTTTTTGAGGTGTGCTTGCAATAAATCATTATACAATTTTTGGATATTCAAAAAAACAAATGAAAATGCCAAAAATTGCAATCTTCAAACGTTTTTTTTTTATTTCATATGGAAATAGCTATTCGTGTTTAATTAAATTTTATGGGTAAATGTTTCACATCCCTTCTGACTCATGTAGGGGAGCCTGACAGCATGAGAGGTGGGAGAATGAAAAATGGCCACAAGGGGGCAGTAAGTTCTGCCCAATTAGGCTGAATTCTGGCTGATTTTAGCAACTGGCAAGAACAACATCTTGCAGAGGCCTTTTCACGCAGGAGTTCATCTTCCTGTGGCGCTGCCTGGGAGGAAAGCAGCCCACACTTCACATCCAGACATCTGCTGCCGTCTTTCTAATGTGCCGCTCTTCAAACACTCGCAGAAAGAGCGAGAAGAATGTGAGGAAGTGAACAGCAAAACATTACAAAACTACTCATAAATAACGGGCTGAAACGCCGGTGTGATTGCTTCCACAGGTGTCCCGTAGTACTCTCTGGCGCAATATTCCGATTAAATTATGATTACTGTCAGCCATGAAACCATTTAGCAATATTTTCTGAAAAAATACAAATCAGAAATTACAAATATGATAGAGGTATGCTTCTTTTAAACAAGAACGTGTGCATACTTGTGAATAACGCGAATACAGTATACAATGGCTGTATATGTAGCAAAATGGAATTTTCAATAACATACTAATATCCGTCATGACTAAAAGTTCAGGGTCAGACACATGTAGTACTGTAATTCTGTAAGTCACCAAAACATCACTGCAAAAATGCTGTGGATCTTAGATTTTTTTAAACCATTTTGTGTTAGTGTTTTATGGTAGTTTGCATAAATTAAATATAAATACAAGACACTACATTAAATGTTATATTTATACAAATTAATATTTGCAATTTATAAAGACTCTGAATTTTAATATTTCATATACTTTAATATAAAACATTTAAATAATATTTACCTATTTTTACTTAATACACTTTAATATTAAAACCTTACAAATTAAAAGTAAAAAACATAAAATTAAAGGTGAACTTCATTTTTCCATTGAAATGTTTAAAAATAAAGCAGCAATCGTTTAAATAGTTAATTAGTAAATTGGTTTCTTGCTTGAAAACTCAAACTTTGGCATGACACGGAAATGTCTGTCCTGTAATCAACCCGATAGTATTGCCATGGAAACAGTGATTTGAGCTTCGCTGGGCTGGTTTTGGGACGGAGCTGCCTGTCTCACAGTTTGTTGGGCTGTTTATTACATTCATTAGATGTCATCTAACAGGCATTAGTATCTAACAGAATATATAGGAAATTGAATGTATGCAGATGCTCAATTTTGCATATGTGAAAATGCTGCAGTGAAAAGAATATTCCCTACACTAATCATGACTATAGTTATTGCATTTATCATACCGGCTGGTGACTAGCTCTCATAGGTAATATAGTTCTATACATATATCTAGAGCCCTAGATACAGTGACAGAATGAGCGGTAAATAAAACAGCCGCAGTTTTTCATTTCAGCAGTTACCTCTAGCTGCAGTGCTATACACAATGACAAGCTTTAAATTAAGATCAAATCGTTTCTCTCACATTCAAAACACGCCGATCCTGTGAAGCTAAATATACACGTTGCATGGGGATGCTGCCAGGCTTTTTGTTTTTTTTTTTTACTTTTGATTCACCTTACGAATCAGCCCTAGTAAAGTCACATGGTCGCGCAGAGAATAAGGACGTGTTCTTGACACTAAAATGCTGGCCCCGGGAGAGAGTCTTCATTTGAGCAGAGTAACCTGACTTGATGTAGCCGTATGAGACACCAGATATGCATGTATAAATAACTATGTGTTGTACGGTATATGGCTTGCTCTTGATAACAGCGAGTGCAATAAAACAAATAAAATCATTAGATTTACTATTGCCCCAGTTACCATGTCTTCTATACACTAAGGAAGAAGTCCGCAGGCTTTTAAGCGCTAATGAAGAATGCGTTTGGATCGTTCTTGGAGTAATTTATAAAAGCCGCACAGTTACCCTCAAACGTTTCGCCTTTAAATAGCTCAAAGTCGATTTTTCCTCTCCGCTCCCTCTTGCCCATATCGCTTTGTTATTGTTCATTAAAATGACCTCCCGAGGCCCTATTGTGGTAACAGCCTGGTTATGAGCGTCGCTCCGAGCGGAGGCAGGAGGGGCGGCTGCGGTGCGGTGGCCGGCCGTACAAAGCGCTTAATTTGTACCTGGCTAAGTGAGACACTACAGGGCGTCCAGCCCATCTGTGTGCAAATTGCAGAAGTATCATAAGTCGCTACCACAACTGTATAATTGAATTAGGAAGCAAAGAAATGAACAAATGTCACCTACAGGGAACAGGGTATAGTAGGGAGTTGTCAGGCCCTGTCTGCTTGCTCACAGCATTATTACTTATTTATTTATTTCCTTGTTTAAAAGTTTGACCTTAAGTTCCCACTTCAAATGAGAGGCACAGACCTTAAAGCAAAGTTTGTCTCTGCAAAAGCATGTCCCCCTCCTACCAGCTAAGCACGGAAGAGCAGGGCAGCGTAGGTGCGCTGAATCTCATTAAATCGCACGCCTGCAGCAGAGTATTGGAAGTAAAGCCGCTGAACAGTGCCGTTGCTAAGCACACAGCTGCCGGCTGCAGCCTACAGACAGCTGTAACATTAAGATTTCTGTCTTTTGTAAAACCGACACACAATATTTCGTCTAAATATTTCAGGGTAATTCTACAATACACAGAGTAAAATTGTTTACATTATACTTTATTTTATTTTTCCTGAATATTTATTTGGTTAATTAAATAACGTAAAACAAAGCAGCATAATCACAAGTATGGCTTGACAGCCTTACGTTTGTTTGACTGTAAAGCTATTATAGACCAACCCCAGATTTTAACAGATATAATAGTGAAGAGACCATTTTGTATAATTTAAGGCCAAGTCAGACGATAAATTATAACAAAACATCAGCTTGAATCCTACACATCAAGAATTTTAAATATGGCATGTACATCAGGGCCAAAGTACTCCAATCTTCAGCCTGTCTGGTGGTATAGCACATTACAGTTCAGTCACTCAGTTACAGTATGTATGTTACTGCAGGGGAGATGTGTACATCAGGGTCGAAGTACTGCAGTCCTCAGCCTGTCTGGTGGTATAGTACATTACTGTTCAGTCACTCAGTTACAGCAAGTATGTGAATTAATTCATAGAGCAAGGATATAGTCTTACACGTGAACCAACAACCTTTCAATTGTAGGTTCTTTATTATTTTGCTACATATCCCAAGTAATAGTGCAATTACTATGTTTATGTTTTAATAAAAAACAGCAGGGACAAAAGAATCCACATTACTTAAAAACTTCCCTTAATTAATCAAAGTAAATGAGATTCCAAATTTCTGAATTAAACCAATTGTTCACCTTTTGGGTGGTTGTAACAGTCTGGGTTATTGGGGGGCAGGGGCTCAGAATCAATGACATTGGGTAGTAATAAACTCATGCTTATGTCGTTCCTGAGTTTATCTGCCAATGAGAACAAAGCTATATTGTTATACTAGCCAAT
>JAABNY020000108.1:456425-478618 GCA_015164015.2 Brevimyrus niger | reverse complement strand
TGAACAAAGTAATGATTTGTTATAAAACCAGTAAATTTCCAAGACTTTCTGTGAGCACTGTACATGTCCTTTGTCATTTCTGTAAGCATGGTGTCTGTTTACATTTGTAAGTAAAAGATTAATGCCCTACAGCAGAAAAATCACAAGTATACTGATCTCACAAACAGGACTAACAGTACGATGTCACCATGTTGTCCTATTCCAGGAGAACCTATAAAAACTGCAGTCCCTATGTTTTTAGATATCAGAAGAACTTCTGGCACTAGGCCGGACACTGAGTTAGAACAATGTATTGGAATGTTCTGTGGTGTTCATGCAGGAGTCTGTTATTGAAAGAGAAGACTACAGGTAGTGCAGTGGTTAAGGCCCTCAAGTCTATTCACAGGAGTCATTGGATGTTTCTCGATATGAACAACGTAAAGATCATATTTGTAGTCTTGGCAAGACTGGTCTTGCAGGCTTGTCTCCCAAGAACAAACTTGGAGTGCAGTGAATCATGGGATTGGTCTCATTTAGCTAGGATGCAACCGATTTATCCGTGATATTGGAGTGGGGCAAGAATGACATGTGGGGATTTTTACTGTCCTCCATGCCTTAGTTCTGTACTGGAACTGGTGTGCGGCAATGGAAGATGACATAAAATTGGTATTAACGAGAACACAAGTACGGTCAAGTAAGCATAGTGAGAAACAGACATTCTGCCCTGTGCTGAAGTCAGTACACCTGCAGGTTCACCGCACCTACTAGCCAGCAATATAGGAGTCAAATATAGAAAACCACTATGGGTAAACGTTTCTTAAAGTATGCTGCACATGTGCTGTAGAATTCACCAGGAGAAGGCTGCAAAGGAACAGGAAAGTCAAGAGCTGATTTCCAAACGGATGCAGGCGCTCCTTTCTCTGAAGTCCAGCATCACAGCCATTCAGGTACGATAAGCTTCAAAAGTCATCTCTTTTCTCGGGGTCAAGATTACTTAGCTGAAGTATTCATACATAGACTTCAAACTAAATCTCTTACAGAAGAGTGTTTTAGCCAAGTGAACGGGCCGCAATGCTGTATCTGCTGAGACCTGGTGTTAACATTTTCACTGAGGAATCATTCTCGGCTGTCGAGGCAAAATTTTTGATCCCCCGCAAATAGCATTTCATTAATTTATAATAAGTGTGTAAATGAGGTGGAGTGAAAAGGCCTGGATTTATTTAACTGAGAAGTACAGTAACGGTATAAACCTCCCCCCCTTGGAATCTACAGTATGTTCTGCTTATCACTCCGCTTCCCTCCCAGCCCAGTGATTTCTTAATACCAGCAGCCCAATCCCAGGAGCCAAATGCGACCTAACCCCACCAGAATGATATACCCACTTTTGAAGCACACAATAGGTTGCAGAATGCAATTAATGAAAACAATCAGATGACGATGAAGCACAGCGGTTAAGTGTCTGGAGTAACAACTTAACCAGGTTATATTATTGAGAATAGCTGTGTGCTTGGCACTCACCATCTGATATCTGTGTTACAGGAGAACCTGCAAGTAAAGCAGGCCAGGGACAAGGGTTATGCCTTAAAGCGAAAGGAGGAAGAGAAGAGTTTGATAGAAAGACTGCAGCTGGAAGGAAGTGATGTCACAAAGTTTATGTACCAGCAGAAACACCTTAAGGACTTTCACAGGACAAAGGAGTAAGTTGTAGGACCCTATTGCCTCACATTCCTGTTCCTAATTGTTTGTTAGTCAATTTTATTCCAAAATAAAAATATTTATGTAGCTTATTTTATAACCATTTTTACTTAGCTATTGTAACTAAGTTATTTGGATTGAGTTAATTTTCAAGGGTACAATAAAAGGGCCTCTTTGGAAACTTAAACCACTAACCATTTGATTGCAACAATTAACAGTTCAAGACCCCAGGAGTGACTTAATGCCCTGCGATATAAGCTCTAGTAAGAAAATACTGGCTGATGTAATGTAAGCTCTTGATTTCTAGAGAATTTGAAAAGAAACAGAGATCCAAGCGTGTGGAAATAATCTCCAAGTTGTTGCGGGAAGAAGCTTTGGCAGAGAAACATAAGAAACACAGCATTCTTTTTTTCCCACCAACTCCGCCAACCGGGGCCAAACCTTTGGGACCAAGTAAATCACGAGAAAAATTACTGCAGTACCTGAAGTCGGCATCCGCACAACCAAACAAGGACCTTGTGACCCTCGTGAGTTAAACTTTTCTGTTCACGAGGAAGCAGGGTGTAGCCGTGATTTGTACATTTTTGCTTCACTTTCATCAGCCAATCATGAGTTCAGGTCTTCCTGCTATGCCATGTAACCTCTAAACGGCTCTCTTTCTGTTCCTGCCGTGAGCGAAGGAGCAGCACAAATGCTACCCGGCATCGGACAAGGAGATCGACTCCGGCAGAGGTGACTCTGTAGACCTCCTGAGGATAGACGGCGTGGAGGAGGAAGCAGAGTGGGAGCTGGAGGAGAACCTCACTCAGCCTGAATTCAGAGGCCTCTGGGAGCCGACACACAAAGTGCTTCAGGTGACCAGACTTATAGTTTGCTGGGGTTCATGTCTGAAGCACTGTTCATAATACCTGGATTACATTTACATGTCATGCTTTATTTAGTTACCTAATGTAATGTACTTTTTTATGAGAGGAAGCTGTGGCAGACAATTCCTGGAGTAAGGGCCTTGCTTAAAGCCCAGTGGTGAAATCACTCGGCCATCTGGGATTTGAACCAGTGACCGGCCGAGCACAAGCACAGCGCCATAATCCTCTGAGCTCCCATCATTTGAATTATGAACTAGTAGCCTATTGGTTATAAGACCATTTCCTTAACACCTTGTTATAAACATATTATATGTATACATATAAATAAATTGAGCCAGATATGCACCTGGAAATGTGAACATTTTTCAGTCTTGTGCCATATGTCCTGTCCATTAACTGGTATTAAAGACCAGTTAAGACAGCATTTGTATTTGCTCAGTATTTAGTTTGCCATGAATGTGACTAACAGTTCCAAAACACACTCTCTTTTTGATGAATCGGTTGTATTTTGAACACGGCTGATAAGTACAAGACTGCAGTAGCAGTTTGCGTAGAGGGATGCTGACTGCATGTCAGGGCTGAGGGTCGCCAGGATGCCGTCAGCCTGCTGCGGTCTGCAGTATCTGCTGAGCAAGTGGGACGGGGAGCCAGGCCAAGGCTGAAGCCACTGGCTCACAGAGCGTGCTGATTGGACGCTTCCTCGACTTATCAGGACAGGAGTCACCTCCCTCCCGCATGAAGCTATAAACGAAACATGACATCCTGCCCTGCTATGTCTGTACAGTGCAAATCATGTGGAAAAATATTCATCCCCAATATCTAGTTCTACATGTCCTCTCTTGACTTTACCATGCAGTGAGCTGAGCAGTTCTTTAAAATTTTCATGAAATGTTAGAATAGTGTAAAACTGTTATGTTCCTTTGTCTTAGGGGAATTTGCAGCCGCTCGAGTCGGATAAAGACAAAGCAGTATGAGAACCTGCAGTAAATGGCTGTGCCCCAGTACATCAGATTAATGATTCGTGATAGACGTGATAGAAATTAGCTGAACGGAAGGCTCTGCCTTTGAAGATGCGGGGGGGTAGAGGTCTCGAAGGCTGTCTTCAGCATCCAGTGAAGTTCGGAGACTCGTTCCCTCCTGCCGTTGATGGCAAAGCCACACTAAATCATTTTGAGGGCACATCACCGCTGTTAATCAGATGGGATCTGCTCCGGTCTCATCAAGTCACCGTTCTTGTTTGTTTAATAATATGCTGTCAGTTTGTGAAGCTGCAAACTCGGAGATAATTAAGTGCCGTAGTGAAATGTATTAATGCGTCACTCAAATCGAGGGCCATTTTCTGCTTCGTTTTGCAGTTGGATGCTGCAGAACTATTGCAACCCTCCTATATGCTTGTTATCTATGCCTTTTATATAAATATATTGACACAGCATGTTCACAATGTTCTCAGCCAGTACAATTGGTGTGTATGCCTTCATAAACAATATGCTAAAAAATACACTTAAATCAGTAGTAGTCCACAGTACTGCTATTCATTTTGAACTGATTTCTTACACAGAATAAATTTTAAAAAAATAGCCTTCTAGAAAAAAAAACTCACTGGGATGTAAACAGTGTTACATAACAGCCACAGAACCATACAGAAAGAAAGGGCATCGTACTTTATAGTGATTTCTAATCTCAACCTACACTCAGTTCCTTTGAAATATGAAAGCATTCACATGAAAATGGGATGCCTTTGACTCTGTTCTGCAGCTCCCCAAATGTGAGATGACTTTTGTGAAGTCAGATTTCAGCATGCTGTGTTTCCATCCCTGCAATGCAGCATTTCCCGAAAGCAAAAAGGGAAATTCATAAACAGTGGGACATTGCGAGCTTTACTGGTTAACAGCCCAGGGCTTCCCTTTGCAACCACTGTAAAAAATACAACCATTCATTGTATTGAGTAGATCTGAAGTCTTAGTGCAAAGTGTGTGCATGACTTAGTGTGAATTCAGTTTGTGCACTTTTCTGTAAATTAGTGTCTCGACTGCGGAGTGTAATCAGTGCTGACATAATGCATATAGAGCTCAATTATGCCTTACAGTACACATTAGCAATGGCATAGTTCAAGTCTTCTTAGTAGTATCTGTCTTCTGTTTTGGTACTAATATATGCCTTCAAAGTGTTTGGTAAACAAAGCAGAGTAGGTTGATAAACTGGGAATGACATTTTTTTTGTAAATTAACGTCTGTCTTTTTGACATTTTCACCGAATTAGAAACAGCTCTCTGTTACGGCAGTTTAGTGATTGGTCTTGGCTGTTTTCTCATATTCTTCCTGAGCAGAATAGTGATACTTCATTCTCCCCCATGCAAAAGTTGTCTGTCTGCTTAATCATTTCTTGCCATCCATGAGTACCAGGATACCAGTCTTTATTAGTAATGTTTTTTAGGAAAATCCACTACTTATGTCAACAACAATTTTGCCTGGCACAAGAACTCACATAACCTGCAGACAGGGCATATCTGTTTGATGTGAATGTTTGTGTGCATGTGTGTGTGGGGCGGGAGGAGATGCAGGGGGGGATGCAGGGGGGTGGCATTTTTTCAGTTGTCACAAGGCGAATCTGAATTTTACAAAAATCTGTAACTGCTACCAAAAAACTTAAAATGCCAAGAGTCTTGTATTTTGTTTGGTTAGTTATGGTTAAGGTTAGGGCCGAGTAGGGGTTAAAGGTGTCAATGCTGTGATTAGAGTTTTACCCATAGAAATGAATGGACCACAAATGTGTATGTGTGTTATTTGAGTGTGCAACTGTTTTTACAAAAATTTGCTCAGAATACTAAATTATACAAAGTGATTTTGTTTTCTAATATAAATTGGATCACTGGATACAAAGCAATTATAATCAGTCAAATTTTGCATTTAAAAAGTGCTAGTAAAAAAACAGGAAGCTAAGCCTTAAAAATGCTTCCCTGGGCCCTTTAAGGCTTTTGGGGTTCCTGAAATGGGTCACCACAGTGCAGGAGGCTGGCCATGCTGACCCATTACATCTCTGCTGTTTTAGGTTCCCCAGGATGGGGGGGGCGCCACGAAACATTCTCATTTAAGCAAAATGGAGCAGAAAGCACTTGTGCCACTTCCCAGAAATCACCAGTGTGTAATGGCTCGGAAAAAACTTCCAGGTGGAAAGGAATTCAAAGGAAATCCCTTCGTCAGCAAACCAGAATTAATCACTTTCAAGGTGGGCCATGTTTTTCCATCAGCCAGGATGTGTGTGATTATCTGCTAAATCTGTTGTTCGAATGAAATGCATGTTGCACACGAGAAACCATTTAGATATGGCACCCCAGTGTTGGGCCATAAGTATTAATGGGAAAAGTAAACCCTGTTCTTGTAAATAATTTGTCTAAATTCAACTTATCTATGATTGATTTTTCTTCAGCTAATTAGAATGTAGAAGCCTTACCTAAATGAAAGCTCTACTGATCATTTAATTTGTGTCATAGTTCAAATTGGAGTAAGATTAAGCACAGATGCTGCAGGATTTGGTTGATCTTTTTCAAAGCGGCGTGTTTAATCTGCTTCAGTTTAAGCTATGAAGCAATCTTCTTCACATGAAGAAGATGATAAGTACAGATATTATCTCCAAAAATGCTAGCAGTGAAATGGTGAATTTTTATTGAACTTATACAGGTGTGCTAAATGTCTATTTTCAAAATAATAGAAAAAAAATGTAATGGCTGATCTTGGTAGTCTTTAAAATGCCTATAAAATGGTCATGTGTTAGTTTGCAACACTGGACCACAGTGGATTTAATTAGGCTTTTTCACCCTCAAAAGGAAAAGATTTTGAGCCCTATTTTCCACCTGCGCAAACTGCATCGCGAAGTGGGTTAGCTAGTTTCGTACCAGTGCAGTGATCATTTTCATACCATGCGGATGTCGTCAAAATGGCAAATGATTTTACCCTCGCTTTCCGCACATAGGAGTGGTGTTTTTGAAATGAAGCATGACCGGGCAAATTGTTAATACGTTACATAATGACATGGCACTTTTGTCAACAAGAACTACATCTAAACACAGGGGTGCATTGTTAAATTGTATTTAAGCAGCGCATTTTAGAAATGTGTGGGTGTACAATGCTTCTTATTGACACAGGTATGCGCTTGAGATGCACTATTAGTTTTTCGCAAATTTTTTACATTATATACATTTTATTATAGAGCGCTCTCACGTAATCATGCTGTTTAATGAAACACCAAAAAAAAACAATATATATTAAGTATGGTTGTCAAAATTAATATAATAATAATCCAAAATACACAGATCTCATATAATCCATCATCATGATTAATCTGATTAAAATTTTAAACGCAATTAACCCATCTGCAGCACAGAATGACTCAAAATCCCTGAAATGTTGTCAACCCATTTCAGGCGGTTTTGGTGCGTTCCTTTTTCCCTGGGAACTCATATCCCAAGTCGGATTCCAAGTTTTGAAGCCGGAAGTGACGACATGCAGGCTCCAGTTTCTCAGAGATCCGGGTTCAACGTTGATCCGGGTTATGCTGCATTCCATTTGTCCACGGAACTTGGATTCCAAGTTGGATTCTTAGTTTGGAAGCCGGAAGTGACAACATGAGCGCTCCCGTTTCTCGGAGATCTAAGAAATATCTCAGATATCACAAAGAGGATCCCAAGTTCAGATTCCAATATGGCTGCGCCCTTTATCAACAGAAGGGAAAGTTGTACTTTTATCCTGTTTAAGCACTGCTTCTCATTTATGGCTCATTAAATCGGTCACACACACCATACCGTCCAATTTATCTGTGGACGTGTTGCTACGGAGTTTTATACGTGAAGCACCGCGAATAATGTGTTATCAAGTGATATTGCTAACAATGGCTACCAATTAACCTGTCAATAATTGGATTTAATGATTAGTCAGATTATTTGTTGGATTTAAGGTAGTTTGGGCTAATTGTAATTGAATGAAGATAAAGGCCATTTAAACTGAGGCACCTTAAATCCGACAAGTTGTCCGGCTAAGCAAAAAATCTTGCTTTTTCATATGGGTCCATGGTATTGCTACCTTTGTGGCAAATGGAACATATCCCACTCGGTTTTCCCAAGTTTTTAACGGATGTGACATAATATCGGAATCCGAAAATCAGATGAAATGTGATTAGTATAGATTAAAAATGATATTTAAATGGTGATTAATCAAAATTAATCCACAGCAACCCTGTGATTAACCTGATTAAAATTTTTAATTGTTCGACAGCACTAATATTAAGTAAAGAACTAACTGTATCGTGTTTATTATTGGAAAGAACCATATACTGTAATTGAAAGGACATTTGGATTGCTGAACATGCATTTTAGATATTTAGATGTCTAGTGGAATATTAAAGCATAGCCCTCAGAAGGCCGCGGCTTTCTTTGTGGCATGTTGTATGTTGCGTAACATTGCCATGCGTAATGGATGTATGCTGGACATAAATGAGGACACAGTAGAGGACATTAGAAGGCATGTTGAACTGCTTGTGCCAATGCCAAAAAAGGAGTGCATGCCAGCCGCAGCGCGGGCAAGATTGATGGATCATCTCCCTGGAGAGCTAAATTAGCTGTAGCCAGATAAGGAATCAAAATTGTCAGATGCAGAAAAATAACAGCCCCGTTTTATATGAACATTTTAAAACTGTAGGTTGAGTTTCGTTTGAACAAAGATTGCACTTCTATTTATATTTTGCTAACCACAGACACAAAATTAAAATAGAAAACAATCACACAAGCATAATTAAGTCCTTGTTCCCAGCCGCTACTCTCATTCAGCGGCGAGCTTCTCCATCTACTGACACCATTAAATCACTTTCAGCATTGTCCGGATGATCTGGTGATGCCAGAAAACAGTCGAAAGGCTTAGGTGGAGCAGTGCTACTCCCGTAGATGATATGCTTGCGTATTTCACCTGGCACCCGGTCACATCCGTTTTCTTGGGGGAAAAGCGATGTGTCTCGCTGGGAAAACATACCATTGTAATAGCAATCTGTCACAGATCATGTGCTGCTGCTTTTTAGCGGTGAGCTGACGCGCCATTGCGATTGATTCATTGCATGTTATGCTCAAAACATGCCTCTGAATAATTAAGAGAATTAGCACAACCTTTTGGTGCCATAAATGTTAGTTGCACTTTGCACTCCATGGCACATCGTCCTTTATGTCGAAGTGAACACAAATCTCTACAAAGTGATCTGAATTTATGAATGTAAAACACAAAAAATCTGATTGCATAAGTAATTCATACTGTTATACACCTAAATCATCAGCGATGCAGCCAATTTACTTCAGAAGTCATGTGTTAATTAAATGGTGATCACCTGTTTGCAGTCAAGGTGTTTCAGGTAATTCTAGTATAAATACTCTGGAATCTGGAAGGCCCAACTGTTAATGACTCATGTGTGAAGAAGACAAAGGGACACTCCAAACAAGGCTGTGACAGTGCTATTGAAAATGACCAATCAGGGGATGCATGCAAGAACGTTTGAGAGTGGCTCAATAATCCCTGGAGTACAGAGAAGTCAGTTAGTTTAAAGCTGGAAAGATGGCACAGCTGTAAATCTGCTTCAAGCAGGCTGTCCTCAAAACCCCAGTAACCATTCTGGGGGGCATCAGGAGACTTACGACAATTCTGGGGGCGTCACGGACTTCCACGGCTGAGATGGGACAGACTGTGCATATGACAACTGTTGCCTGAGCGTTTCACCAGTTGCAGCCACTGGGGAGAGTGGCGATGCGAGAATCACTGTTGGAAAAAAAATCTCATATGACACCTCTGCAGAAGGCATGTGGGGGAAACTCTGAGACCCGGTAGGAGAAGGTCCTGTGGTGTGATGAGAACAAAGCGGAGCATTCTGGCTAAGATACAGAACATGTGGCGCAAGTCAGATGCCACACAGCACCAAAAACACACCGTCCCCTCCATGGAGCGCAATGGTAGCAGCATCGCCCTGTCGGGACGTTTCTGTGCTTACGACCCTGGGAGGCGTCTGAAGATGGAGGGTAACATGAATGCGGCAAGATACAGGGAGCGCCTGGCAGGAGCCCTGCTGCCACCTGCAAGCCAACTGCACTTTGGCATGTGATTTATCTCCGAGCAAAGCAACGGCTCCGCACATAATGCCCAGGCTACACAGGAGTGGTGTAAAAAGCCTGCAGTGGCCAAGCAGAGTCCAAACCTCATTCTCATTGAGAATTTGTGGCAGGACTTGAAAATAGCTACCCAATCACAGACCCCAGCATCCACATGTGCAAAGCTGATAGAGAACCATTCTCATAATTGCTGTGACACTGTCTCAAAGGGGGTGAATGTTTATGCAAGCAATTAATTTGCTTTATGTGTGTAATTTATATCGCTTTGTAGAGATTTGTGTTCACTGTTATATTAAAAGAATTCTTTTCTTTGTTGAAAAAGCCTAATTAACTCAACTGTGATTCAGTGTTATAAATCCCTGGGAATGAATCCTTTTTATAGTCACTAACAGAAGCGTTAGTCAATGCAGCCATATCAACGATTTAATATTAAGTATTCTAATCATGAGGGTAAATTATGCATGTGGGAGTCTGTTTTTGGTGGTTATCTGCCTTGTATCACAGTAAGGGTCACCTTGTTGTTATGATCCAGGACTTTGAGGTGGGTCAAAGCTACAAGAAGAAGATCTCCCTGACCAATGCCACGTACAGCACAAATTACTGCAAGCTTACTGGTGTCAGTGAGCAGCTGAAGGACTTCATCTCCGTATGGTGAGTGTTGGCTTCTGTGAAGCGTTATGGAAACATTCTCACCGTGGTGTCTGTCTGTTGTTTTAGGTTTATCTGTTTAGCAATGACTTTTCTTTTTTTCCTCAATTTTTCAGTCTCCTTACTGATGTGAAAGTTAGGGGGAAAATAAATAATAAAAGTGAATCCCTTCACTCATTTTCCTTGGTGACTTATACAGTACAGGATCACAGTAATCCTGGGACCTTTATCAGGAAACACGAGACCCGAAGCAGGGGGCACCCCAGACAGGATGCCAGTCCGTCACGGGGCGCGAGGCAGGGGGCACCCTGGATGGGATGCCAGTCTGTCACGGGGGATGAGGCAGGGGGCACCTCAGACAGGATGCCAGTCTGTCACGGGGCGCGAGGCAGAGGGCACCACAGATGAGATGCCAGTCCATCACGGGGCGTGAGGCAAGGGGCACCACGGATGAGATGCCAGTCTGTCACGAGGCGCAAGGCAGGGGGCACCTCAGACAGGATGCCAGCCTGTCACAGGGCGCGAGGCAGGGGGCACTTCAGACAGGATGCCAGTCTGTCACGGGGCGCGAAGCAGGGGGCACCCCTGGAGGAGACCCATGCAATCATGAGAAGAGAACGCAAACTGCACACATACAGAGCCAGGGGTTGTGATGTCACAATGCTGCCCACTGGACCAGTGTTTCCTAACCTGGTCTTCGGTGACCCCCAGCCAGTCCATGTTTTTGCTCCCTCCCAGCTCACTGATGAGGTCTATGGGGGGTCTTCGGAACCAGGTTGGGAGACACTGCTCTGTACAGAATCAGCATTTTTATCATTATTTATTTATTTACAGACTGTCCCAACTAACAACCAATGCAACGACTCACACGTAGGAGCGAAGTTCAAAAAATAAAAAAGTAAAGGTATATAAAAATAAATTTGTGCTATGATAGTTGCCCCAGTAAAGTATCGCACTGTCTGGCAGCATGACCGTCCTCTCCCAGTCTCAGTTTCATTTTGTAACTGTGCAGAGCCCCATCTGTTTACACACACCAAGCTGCATTTTCATTTATTTTCAGTTTAATGTTTTTGCTTTTTTGCTTTGCACTAATTATACTGACAATGAAAATTGCGTCCCGCCATCCCCTGCAACTTCAAACAACATTGTCCTCATCCAGCTCCCATTTACAGAGACAGAAACCAAAAGGGATTTTTAGATTACCTTAAAATGGCAAAAGCAGAGATGATTAAGAAGCTGGTCCAGGCAATTAAAAGTTACTTATACTTGTGGTGGTAGCTATGTGAGCACATAAACACAGTCATGTCACTTCAGCGTTTGTGTTGTGTTTTTCTAATGGGCTCCATTTGGAAGCATGTGTGCATCTATGTACCTCAGGAGTCTCCTACAGGCACATTAGCATGTTATTTCCACATGATCTGCACAGAGAACCACAGCAGATGAAACTGAGTATGAACGCTTATACAGACAGTTTTACTGCGGCTGCACTCTGCTGCTCTAGCAGCTAGCCGGGAGTGTGACAGTGAGTAGGTTTTGTGTCATACTTAGAGAGATCCTTTTTTTTTTTTGCAGATGGTTCGACAGAAGGCCTGCTTGACAATGACTTACATGGCTTACAGTCTGACCACTTTTATAGCTAGAAGTTTATTGTGTAAATTGATGTTCGGGTGGCTGTGTTTCCTCTGCCTGAGACACAGTAGCACCCTGCACTTTGCCATTAAATCCGCGTTCTCTGCGTCAGTGTGCTCACTTCTGTTCCTTTTCACAAATATTTTTTTCCACGTACTATTTGCATGATATGTGCAGGGGTGTTAAGTTTCCCTGTTCCCTTCATGCTGTGTATGCTTCTTCAGGATTCCATGGTAGACTACCTGGCATCTCGGAATTATTTCTCGAGTAAGACTGAGTATGTGCATGCAGGTGCCCTGTGATCAGGGGAGTACCCTACTTTGTGCCCAGCGTTGCATGGGATAGTCTCCAGGAGCCCAGCAACCCTGCTAAGAATAAGCAGTTGGAAGATCAAGGGATGGATTCTTACAACCAGACGTTGGATGGCAACATACACATCAGCAGGAGCTCTTGGTTAGATAACATTAAGAGGCCTGGGAAGGGTATTATGATATCTTAATGGGCTGTGTGTTCTCCCGCCACCCCCAGGACTGCCAGTCTGTATTCCGTCTATGCAGATTATCCACATTCTTTATGTATTTGTGGGGGCTCCCTTTCCTGAGTGCTGCTGTTTTACCCCACAGTTGAAAGACACGCATTTCAATTGGTTAGTCTAATTTACCCTTTCGTTTGTGGCTATATATGCGTTTGAATGCAAATGAAAGTCGCCTTGTGGTGTGTGGTTCCATGGATAAGCCTGAGATCAACACAACCATTTTTGGAAGTTAAATGTGTAAGGATGGATGAAAAAAAGAGCAAACATGCTGTAAGTAGGTGAAGCAGAGCTGCAGTTCTCTTCGGATTTAAACTGTTCGGCCTCCATCCGTGGCGTTTTCCGAAGCCCGTCGCAACTCAGAAGGACTCAGATGTCTCATAGACCCGGAGAGCGTCATGAGTAACGTCATTTGCTCAAGCTGAAACATGATGGTTTAATAAAGCAAAAGCACAGCGTTAATCTAGCTTCAAAGTACTGTGGGAATGGCGATTTTTAATATTCGGCAAAACCCTGCCTATGGAAATATTAAAAAGCGCAATCATTTTATAGAACTATTGTTGTTTTGGCTTGATTATGCTCTGGGTTATGCCTTTCCCACTCTGTTGTCCTTTTATATATACATTTATTTTTATATATATTGCCTTCCTACGCTTTTTATTGATTTCTCAGTCACTTCTCTGTGTTTTGGAGTTCATTGAATAGCCCAAGACCCATGACTCTTATCTCTTAGTATCTGAAGACCAAGTCATCTGGGACTGCATGTTTGCTGCCTAAAGAAAACAGTTTTACAAAACGAGCTTGACTCCGCAGAAGCCGTGATATGTTGACATCTGAGCCCACACTGTAGCTGAATTGTTTACAGTTATTCAGGAAGCATTAGATTACCTAACACCAGTCTCTCCCATGAGAACAGTTGGCTGTATGGAATCAAATCTAAACTGTATGATTTTGAAACAGCATATATGGGCTTCATTTTAAACAATAACTGTTCAGACTACAATTTCAAAATCAGAAACATTTAACATGGCTGAAACTGTATCATGAATATTTATAAGCAAATTAGCCATTTAAAGGAACACATTTTCATTGGTGGCTGTAACTGTGCTCAATGGAACTTCTTCATTCTCATCCAAATCACTGTCCATCCTCCCCACTCCAGTTATGAGCCGCCTGGCCCATTGTCCCCAGGGATGGCCTGTGATTTTCTGACTATCTTCAAACCCATGGTGAGCTTCTGCTGTCCATCTCGTGCACAGACCCACACACACAAACTGCTAACGGTTTGTAGACACATTGTGGTTTTACTATGAAGAGTTCACAGAGCAACTTCCAGGTTTTTCATCCTATTGAGTGTGACGTCAGTTTTCATAGAATCTGTCATTAATATAAAATGATCTTCCTTCACTTTTATTGTAATGGCATGACAGGTGCTGTATGCCCATGATATATATAAACTAAGGCTGCATATCTTTGTCATAGATAATAGATAATGGTATTAAAAAGCTAATTCAGGTCACTGATGCGATGTGATAGATTTCAACCTTTGTAGAGCACACTGAAGAGCACATTAAGATGAACTGCACTCACAGCAAACCCTCAGTGCCCTGTTCTAAAGAGGCAGACTCAGAAGGGCCAGTAGATTCATCAGTGTAGGCATGCAAGAGCTACATGCATAAACATAACAGGACATTTCTACCAAAATGGGAACTTTTGTTTTATTCTTTAATTTCCTTTCAGATAAATAAAGATTTGGATGGAGAGATACAGTTTGTGTCTGCTGCTGGAATTTTCACTGTGCCTCTTAAATGTACAACCAAGAAGTGTGTTGTGAGTATATGAATAAAAGTGAACAATACCTAGAAATTTACAGCAGCCAGAAATTTTTATTTGTGTCTTTTAAAATTAGTGTTTTCATAGTCACTCACCATCAGTTTGATTTTACCTCATTAGTACACTAGCTTTAACATAACCTGAAGTGTACCTATTTACAGAACCAAGAATTATTGCTGTATACTAAATTTTTATATGTTTGAATACATTCTATATTTTACAGTATTTAATTTCTTGGCCAGTTTCAGTTTATTAAGTATTTGGTGCTTTACCATGAAAATATAATTTTTCATTGGCTTGTAAGCTGTAGAACCTTCACAATACAGCCATTTACAGATTTATCTGAAATACTGGTGTAGCTTGATTAATTATTTTGACTAATTAAGCATTTTCAAAAAATACCATGTTACCAGGCAGGTAAGATCAGGTGTGCAAGAGTATGCTGAATAGCTGCTGAATCCTAAGCAGGAGGTTGTCAGTTGCCAGTCAGCTCTTCACGGCCCTCAGACTGTATGTTTATAATGACATTAAGCAACACCGTTCTTTTGTGTACTATTCCTGGGGTCGATGTAAGTTACTGATGTTTTGTACTGACAGGTTCCATTGTTCATTTTTCCATAAGAAGGCACCTAGTGAAGCTGCTCAAACCATCTGCTTCTATTTATCCCTGTTATGTCGCTCAGCATGTCCTCTACCCTCTTTCCTCCATCCTCCTTTCTCTGTCCTCTATCCTCTGTCCTTCATCCTCTGTCCTCCATCCTCTGTCCTCTATCTTCCATCCTCCATCTCTCCCAGTTGGCAGTGGACCACACCTTCCTTGACTTCGGCTCCCACGTGGTGGGGGAGACCCTTTCGCGCACAGTAACCCTGACCAACCGGGGAGCCCTGGGCACGTGTTTCGCCTTGGCCCCGTCCTCTGACCCTCAGCCAATCTCATCCACCCTAGACAAACAGGTGGGATTCAAAATTCAATAAAGTCAACTATCGTGTGGTACCGATATCCACATAAATTCCTTGCACCTGGTATCTACCGCATGAAGCGGCTAGGCTTTGTTCCAGTCACATGACAGGAGGCCACACTACTGCGTAGCACCATCACTGCCCTGTACACTGCATTTGTGATGCGTATCATAACACAGGAAGTCACAACAAGCTCATGGCTCCCTCTGCAGGTCTGCGTCGGAGGTCAAGAGATTGGAAACCTTAGTTTGGAGGCTGAGAGGCCGACACATCAGGAACTGGGAGGAGCCAAAGGGCAGGAGGAAAGCAGGGGCACATGTGCAGTAACTGGGGATCAAACTGGTAAAAGAAAATCACATGGAAACTAAATAAATCATCCATCCATCCATCCATCTTTCTATCTTCCATAACCACTTATCCAACACAGTTTAATAATAGAAATAACAAATAATGAAATTTGAAAATATGTATGTAAACATATCATTTGAAATGCATATGACCCCACCAGTCCGCCCACTGCTGGTTGTACTCAACTTAACATCTATTTTTGAAAATTTCCCAGCAGTGAGCTGGAGGTCCCATATGGAGCCCCAGTCAATCCCTCATACCTGGGCTCATGCCATTAGGCTCACAGCCCAGTGGTGCAAAACATGCCTCTCTTAGCTAGGACTCGCCATTTGCCGTTCCACTGGCCGGACGGCAGCCAGCAGGTATGAGTATTGCTCAGTGATGGCGTCACGCTCTTGTAGCTCCCAACCCAAAGGCCTCATTACTGGAAGGTGGAGAAGCAGAGCCGCTGGAATCCGAGCCGGAGGACGGGCTGCAGAGGGGCGAGTTCCGGGCTGGGAAGGTAGGAGCCGCCTGCTTCCCTCAGCAAAGTGCCTTCTAGTCAATAGATAAGTATTACATGTGCAAAAGCAAAGAAGTGTTTCACAGCACAGTACAATGAATTGATCAGCTATATACTGGCCCACATTAAGCCTATGGGAATTTGGGCTTGTACCCAGGGACATGACGTTCTGGCGGGGGGGGGACACCAAAGCAGAGCAACCTCTCTCTGTCCCATTCACCAACGTCTTAACAGGCTCGATTTAACAGGGTTGCCAACTCTCACTCATCTGGCGGGACACTCGCATTTTGAGTCTCACCTAAGAAATCTATATTAATTCATCATTAACCTAAAATTAGCTGCATCATCGGGGTAATTTGCAAACCCTACAGTCTATTTGCAAGGTAGTGAAACTGTTGCATATGTGTAAATGCGTGTGCAGACTCGTCTCAAATTGAAAATCTCACTCCAGCCAGCCCACCATTGTTGGCAGCCCTGGATTTGCTATGCGGCATTCTGAATATAATTGTATATTGTTCTTTCAATACGGGACCCACTGAAAACCCTATGTGAGGTTCTCTCTGTGTTACATGCATTTCTGAATTTCATGAACCACCAATCGGCTCCGTTTATTTCTGAAGTGATGTCGCGTGCTCTGGTGCCCAGGGCCATTAATACTCTTAACAAGCATAAGTCATTGAGAAAATAAGCTATGATACAGGTAGCAGTGTGGGTAATGTGTGTTTATAAACCACCTTAGTGTGATTTTACTGTGACATTTTCCTTTTTAAGCCATTTTTGGTGGTAGGACCCTTGCCTGCCTGCCCCCTACATCAGCACGGCATGGATCCAGCTAACAAGCATGCTGATCGCACGCCCACTCGCACGCCCACTCGCACGGCCGAGCACGGCCACTCGCACGGCCGAGCACGGCCCGTCAGTCTCCACACGCTGGCTGTTGATTTTTTTTGCTCATGGATGAGAGTCGATTTCGGAGTCGTCATGTCATCCAGGGCGGCGCACACTGGCACACGAGGCCTTGAGCGGCCCCATCTGAGCAAGCTTCCTGTTTCCAGTGGCCAAACTTCTTTCGTTTTTTTATTTTGCTACCAGAACTTCGGCACAAATTAGTATCTATCTTCTCCTGCTGGCTCCCCATCGTCCTCTCAGTGTGGCTCTTTCTGATGTCATCGCTGGGCTTCTCCTGTCCAGGGGCTCGACAGTAAGCCTTGAAGGCTGGTGTCTGAATGCACAGCCAAGCCGGCGCTTTCTTTGCACTCCGCAGGGCCCACAGTGTGGCGTGCGGGCGAACGGGCCTCTAAACAGACACAAACCCAAAGCAGGCCGGCCGTCTGCGGCCGCAGGACACATCTGTAAAAGCGTCTGGACGCCAAGCAAGGCGCCGCTTCCGAGTCACTCCCAACGCTGCCTGTCGTGTCGGGCTGCAGTCAGGCTGCGCATTTCCACTGACTGTACCTCCTGTCCTTTCGTCTCATTGGCTACTCCAGGCTCCATACGTGGAGACGATACTGTGTACCTGGCCCTGAGTGTCAGGCCTACGGAGCCTACATCTGCCAGAGCCTGGCAAAGGCATCAGAGCCCGGGACGTTTTCCTCGTGCCTTTTGCACAGCCCCCGACCTCTCCGAAGGCTTCCCAGCATCTCAGTCACATTGTCCATGAAGCTTAATCTCATTAAACTTGCAGGATGACATTTAAGCGCATAATAGAAAGTTTACAGTGTATTTAATTTAATAACTTAATAATATAATGCAACCTGGACTAATGCCTTTTTACTCGATTTGTGCCCGTCTTATTCACTATCATGCATTGCATATATCGTTATACACCAGCTAAGTGTTTGAGGTAAGTAATCGCTCAATGAAATGAAGATGGCAAACATGATTTGTCTTGAAGAACGTTATTGTCCTTCAGGTGACGGAGGGGGAAATTGGCCCTTTTGGATGTGCCAGACTGGACATCCTTTTCACTCCAACCCTTCCAGGGGAGGCCGAGATGGATTTTGACATCAGCTTTTCTGACCCCAGCTGCCCACCGGTACGTCTGAGTTTCTCTGTCAAATCTCTGCCGCCTTGCCTGCAGTGGGTTGCAGTGAAACCTTGGGATGTTTTTTGGACAGATCTCCATCTGCGCCCGCGGAGTGGCGATGGGCCTTCCTGTGTGGGTCACTGAGCCCAATGTTGACCTGAAGATCTGCATGTATGATCGTCTTTACCAAGACTGCATTGTTGTGCAAAGCAGGTGAGTCCCTGCATAGATCATGATCTATCCACCCACCCATCCATCCATCCATCCATCCAGTTCAGTACAGGCTTGTGATGAGTTTTGCTTTGTTTAAAATGCAGCACTGCACCCTTTTCATACTGACCGAAGGAGGCTGCTCTGATTAATCCCGCGTCTCTTCCTGGCACCGCTGCGGCTGTGCTGCTTCTTCATCTTTCTGCCGACTCAGAGCCGGTGTCGGACTTCCGCTGGCCTTGTGGGTCGCCCGACTCTTAATATAGAACTTCAAAAATACAGCAAAACCCCCCCACTCCTCCCTTGAGCGGTTCTGTCCTAAATACACGGCAGACCCAGCCTTCTCACACCTGCCATCATGGCCACCACGGCACAGAATAATATCCCGGCTGCTCAAGTCAGCGCTTCCGCTGTCACCTTAGCCTCCAGAGCATGAGGGGTGTGACTGGGGAGGCTATGACCTGTAGCTTTGAGACCGGCAGTGAGCTCAGGGAATATCACCCAGGGATATGTTGAGAGACCATAGACCCTGGCACTCCAGGGACGGGGGTGCCTCTGGTTGGTTGTGACCACAAACCAGCCAACTCTTGTTGCAATGTCAGAACCTGGGAACAGAGCAGATCATCCATATGATAACACTTGGAATATTATCTTTTTTGTTTCTGTTTGCTTTGCTTCGTTTCTGTTTCTTTTTTATAGCCTAAGGTACGAATTCACTTAAAGATGAGCTATATCTGTGTGTGTGTGTGTGTGTGTGTGTGTGTGTGTGTGTGTGTGTGTGTGTGTGTGTGTGTGTGTGTGTGCGTGCGTGCGCCTGTAGTCTGGCATCCATGAATTCCCATGATGAAGATCCATTTTTATCACCAGCTACTGCATGTCCTTGCCACAGGGGGAACCATCTGTTGGATCCCCCTGAAACTGGGTCACATTAGTGCTTGGAGTAAAAAAAAAAAAATAGGACTGGATATGAAGTATGTTGCATTATAAGGCATTTCTGGAGATGAGTGTGCACTCTGTAGTTACAGGTCAGCTTTCAGTTCCTTTCCAATGGGAGACGAGCGACATTGAGAATGAAATCCCTTTTTGAGGAGGGGGGCATGCTTGTATGCTTGGGCTTCTGTGAAGGACACCCCCATGTGAAATTTCCACCTCTACCATGCTGACAGACTCTGGGTGAGAGGCTCTGCCCTCCATCCTTACTAGCTATATATTTCAGCCCAACAAGCCCTTTAAAACAGTGAGGCATAATTCCTGCACTGGCTAGCAAGGGATTTATTATAAAAATAATAAGAAGTAACTTTTAAGTGGGCACAGTGCCACCAGTGACACACACACCCCACTGCACATCACCGGCTAACCTTGCAGAGGACTGTTGGAAGTCCATCTTTCGACTCCTAATTTTACACTCCATTTTTCTACCGGACCCACCTCCTGGGCTATTTTTCCCTCCTCGCTGTCACCCCTGGCTTTGTCAAAGTGACTTTTAAAATCATCTGATATTAATTGCCTTTCAGTTTACCTGAACTGTTGCTACTAACACTAATTCCTTTACCTGCTGTCGGGTGTAAGTATTATGAGAAGGGCAAATACAATGAATTACGTCCAGCTGGGTGAAAATGCATTTCTGACTGAAAGGTGACAGACGTCGCAGCCCTTAAAGGTCAGGTTTCTCCAGCCATTGTTTCCAACACACGGTAAGACGCTGGGATGTTTTGAGCTAAATCCTGTTAACGTGTCATTTCAGGGCCAGTACTGCCCTCCAGCTCACCTTTGTCGTGTGCAAAGAGCTAAGAAACCACATGCAGGTCCTGCCCAAGACAGGTTTCCTCCAGGCCCTCTCCAGCTTCCAGGCGCAGCTGAAATTCAAGCCCAGGTGAGTCGCCATAGATACCCCACAAGCTCTTCCCCAATAAGCGGCAGTGAGGTCACTGAGTCACAATAGAT
This sequence comes from Brevimyrus niger, assembly GCA_015164015.2. Taxonomy (NCBI): domain Eukaryota; kingdom Metazoa; phylum Chordata; class Actinopteri; order Osteoglossiformes; family Mormyridae; genus Brevimyrus; species Brevimyrus niger. The sequence goes on along the minus strand of JAABNY020000108.1, from coordinate 458,311 downwards.
GCCCCACAAGTTCCTAACCAATAAGGGGCAGTGAGGTCATTCAGTCGCCATAGATACCCTACAAGCTCCTCCCCAGTAAGCAGCCAGTGAGGTCACTGAGTTGCCATAGATACCCCACAAGTTCTTCCCCAATAAGCAGCAGTGAGGTCACTGAGTCGCCATAGATACTCCACAAGCACCTCCCCAATAAGCGGCAGTGAGGTCACTGAGTCACAATAGATGCCCCACAAGTTCCTCCCCAATAAGTGGCAGTGAGGTCATTCAGTCGCCATAGATACCCTACAAGCTCCTCCCTAGTAAGCAGCAAGTGAGGTCACTGAGTTGCCATAGATACCTCACAAGCTCCTCCCCAAAACCAGCCACAACTACTAATTCAATATTTTAAAAATGTGTAAGAGTCCTTAATTATCAATTCTCAAACTGCAGTTTGAATTACATCGTCGGACACTGGACTATAATAGTTGCTTTACAGGGCAGCAGAATGGGCTGCCAAAGAGGGGTTTTTAATAGATTTAGGCAAACTGATTAAAGCAAGAGTGGCGAGTTATTTTTGGGAGAAATCACTGGGTGGCCCCGGGGCACGTGTGAGAGGCGGATGCGGAGGGTAGGATACTCACCTACCCGGCCTGTTTGGCAGCATGGCATATTGGCGCTTAACAAGATTTGCAGAGCGGTGGCAAGGCTTCAAGAGCCAGACGTCAGCGGTGCTTTCCATTGGCCAAGAGCTCAGGTGGGGTGGGGGGGTGTTTGGGGGTTGGGGAAAGGCAGGGATGGGGGTCGCACACGTGAATGGAAAGTCGATCGGCGGTAAGCTGCTTCGGTGAATCAGATGGCTTTAAAGGGAGGATTAAGCAGGCATTACCGTGGTTTTGTCCTCTCTGCTCCCTTTCGGATTGCCTGCGCTTCACATCGCCCGCCTGATCTGCCCAGACACCCCATGGCCCTCCGTGAGGTCAGACAGGAAGCTGCCTTTCACGTTCAGGACAGTAACGATGGCAGATTAGATTATGTTGACTTACATTAGCAGCTGATAAACCCGCTATTTTCATCATAAATTTGCGGTAATGCTAATCCTGAACATATTACCAAGACAAACACAGGAAAGATTTTTATGAAAGATGATATTAAGTTTGTTGTATTTGAATATGCTTACCTGTGCTTTGAATAAAAGCATTCATTAATTAAAAAAAAGAAATGTTGATTAAAATATGTGAAATGAGAATAGTTATGGCCAGTGTAGCTTGAGTTTTTAATCTACTGTCAGCAAACTAAATTAATATTCATGGTTCTGCAAATGAATATAATGCAAATGGTATAAGAGTAAGTCACTCTGACTGGCAGTGTGGATGTGATTTAATGTGCCTGAAATCCTGCAGATCCATCTGCATGCCTGCAGTTAAGCTAAAGGCAGCCACTCCGAGCTGTTCCAGTGTAAACCCACAGTTATGACTAGTGATCTGTCGTAGTTACACCAGACTGGCTTCATGCATTTTGAATGGAGCAAAGGGGCCCTTACAGGCTCATCATTGTGACACTGTTTAATCCAGCCTTTAAAACAGCCTTTATTTTTTTATAAAAGCTCCATAGCACCATCAGTTTGATTGCACCAATCAGGAACAGTCACACTTCTTTATCCTCTTCAACTCTGCCTCCTCTGGTTTTGTTAGCTTCTAAATACATGGAAAAATTAAGCATCATCTTTTGGAAGTGAAAAGGTTAGAGGAGGGTATGTTTCCAATTTGTAACAGCATTTGAGTGTTTTTTTTAAAAAGTAAAATGATCCTGCAACCCTAAACAGGACAAGTTGACCAGAAAATGGATGGATGGATGGATGGATGGATGGATGGATGGATGGATGGATGGATGGATGGATGGATGGATGGATG
>JAABNY020000108.1:396574-453217 GCA_015164015.2 Brevimyrus niger | reverse complement strand
GTGTGTGTGTGTGTGTGTGTGTGTGTGTGTGTGTGTGTGTGTGTGTGTGTGTGTGTGTGTGTGTGTGTGTGTGTACCCCACACATCATAACCATACCCGTATTTTAACTGTAGTCTCTGGTCGCATGCGATGTTTAAACACACCAGCAGCTGCTCCAAGTCCCCGTGGGGAGACTGTATTCAAAGGAAGACTGGCTGTGTGATGGTGTCCATCAAGGACCAAGTTTATGTACGTTTAATTAGTTACATTGTTTTGCTGACTCGTGTCCGAATTGCATATTATTTTACCCATTTATAAAGCTAGGACCAGTGTTGAACAAGCAGCATTCAGGTTAAAATACACATCCTTAACCCTGGTATATGCCACCTAGTGTATGTCATAAAGTGATAATTTTTTTCAATATTGGCTCTTTCTGTTTTCCTCAGATCTTCTTTGACCAAGGATGCATCAAAATTCTTCGACTGTGAAACGGGAGTCTTGGTTGCCCCAGTGGTAATACAAGTAGCTGGCCAGGTCAGTGTCACTTTCTGATTGATAATGTGATACACAGAGCGTGTGAACTAATCCATCCCTGGGTCTATGCAGGGACTGCTTTTCATTCTCCTGGTTCCTGTCACATGCATTTAAGCTTTGTAGCTAAAGACTAATGTGCTCCCTGCTGTCCGCACCAGTGTGTGCTTGGGCTGTGCCAGACCCTATGTCATTGCACATTCCTTCAACTTTTTATACAAATTAGGATTTTTTTAAATAAATGTTAAATTGATGGGGATTTTTCTACCCTCGTTTTAGTTTTTTTGTTAATTCAACACATTGACCTTTGCCTCTTCACTAATTGCATACGATGAACATTTACAATTTGATAGCCTAAATTTGGACCTCCAGTGTTTTTTTGTACCTATTAATATATTTGTTGGTTTGTTTTTTTGTTTATCTATTTTTGTGTTTTTCTTGTATTTTTAAATTAGTTCATTAATTTTACTAATTTTGCAACTACAGTGGTACCTCGGTTTTCTAACTCGAACTGGAATTTCTTGAAAGTCGAACAAACCAGTTCCATTATTTCTTTTGGGAAAAATTCGATCAGAACTCAAACTTTTTAGGATTCGATCCAGAGTCCGGAATGGATTAAGTTTGAGAACCGAGGTACCACTGTACTTTATTAAATCGTATGACCACTTCTGGGCAACTATGATCAGGAGGCCAGTATAAAAATTAAACTTTGTTTGCTGTGTTTTGCTGTGTTTTTTAGATTTTTGCTTCATAGTGCTGTTACATTATGTGGTCCATTCCGTCTTATTTTGACACCAGAGCTTAAGCTGTAATGGTGTGATAATTAAGGGTGATGTATGACTCAACGCAATGGACTTGTGCAAGCATGTCATGTAAAGTCAAGCCAATAGTGCTTTATTGTCACACCATCCATATACAGATATGCAGTGTCACCAAATAATATCCCGTCAAAAATCATATGGCGCATGTGCACTAATCACCAGGGCTTTGGAGAACGAATGTGAACATTTGTCTGGACACCAGATTTTCTGTACTACACAGAAGCACAATTCAGTAAGCAGATAAGTGGCTCACCTAAAATATTAACAAGAGGTGTATTGTGACACCCAAAAGTTAGTAATTAGTATATATTTGGCATATTCCTATGTTTAATAGATGTGTTGGACTTTGAAAAAAAGTACCACCACACCACTGACGTCTTTTTACGTAGTTTATCCCCAAGATCTCTTCTTTTTAAAGACGCTGTGGTTGCTGAGCTGTCCCTGTCTTTGTCTCCACTTAAATGCTTATCACTTCTACGGTATACCAAAAGAGTAACGCGACATATTCTGCTATCCAAGTTTAATAAACATAAGAATACACTGAATACATTGTGGGCATAAGCAGACGTCGAAATCGCACTGAAAAGCATGCGGCGAATAACCGCCAGTATATTGTGATGTGATGTCATGCAACCCGGGAAATAATGTTCTCCCAGGTGCACAGCACAACATACAAAGGGCACTGACAAAGGTGGAGTTTGCACAATGCTTAAAGTGCAAGACACGGGACTGCCCAAAACGGCAGTGATAGACACAAGGGATAATACACATATCGCAGTGTTTATGTAAACCTATACAGCAGCATAAAAGTCTGAAATGAATATCATGGAACTGAATAAATTAATAATAAGTTAAAGTGGGCAGTGTGGATGGGGATGCTCTTAATCCCCAAAACTCCTCTAGAAGTGGCAGATAAATTGTGGACCCCAAGATTCACTGTCATCTGCATAAGAGAGACATGAGAATGATATTTCCTGGATGCTTGTACTTGTGGTAAATTACAAATTAAATCCTCTCCCATGTTTTTGAAATTTAAGTGCAGTTCCGTTATTATGAATACTGACTTTGTTGCAAACAGCATTGCCCATTCACAGTTTTGTTTTTTTGTGCTGCATTTTATTGCAAACTGTGGTTTGTGCTGCTGTGAGCTGCTAGCGGAGATTCCCATATGCACCATCTTTGACTGAAAAGTCATGTAAGGCATTGGGAGCAAGTCGAGTTTGTGCCTCATACTGCTATGGAAATGATTCATCTAATTCCTCTCTCTGGATGGGGCTCATCTGCTCTTAGCCAAAAATGCCACCGTGCGCTACTCATTGCCCCTGAAAGGGGAGGTTTGGGGACATGGCGTGCCTCACTATCTTGCCGCTCCCGGCCGGCTTGCAGGTCTCACTGACACACGCGGAGAGAAAACCTGTCCCCCGTGCGGGGGGGCTGACGGAAGCACCCCTCCCATGCCCACGGCAGCCTGGCTCAAGGGCCAACCGGGAGGCGGTGTGGCATGGAGCTGGGCACCGGGGCCGTGTAAACAAGACCAGCAGCAGACTCTCAAAAGGCATCCGCCTGGCGTCCAGGAATGAAAGGACTGCGCTCCTTTACATGCCGTTATGTAGATGCCTTTCTGCACGCCTGTGCACGTGTGCGTGTGGCGGGTCAGCCTGGCCCCCCGAGGAGCCACGTCTGTAGTGTTCCGGCTGTGGGGAGGTTTTATGATTACACCCAGCATTCCGGCAATGGGTCGCCCAGGCTCTGTTGGCGCCGCCCTGTAGGATGGGTGCCCTGCTCACAACTAGCTGCCCTGGCTCTGGGTTTCCAAGAGCTGCTCCCTCGCTGCATCATACCCAGCTGCCTGTCCTGCCTGGTGATCTGTACGGCCATTCTTTACCTCTGTCACGGAATTAGCGCACCTAATGGTTTCCACGGTTACTTTGATTGTTCGCTGACATTTCTGTCTTTTTATTTAGCACAGTGGATAAGGGCATTTTCCTCTCCTAATCCCTCCCCCCCCCCCAGTATGTGGTGAATTACATGCATCCCGCTTCACTTGTCTTCCAGGCCCGCCCCGTCCTGTTCACCGTCCACGCCATCGTTACGACCTCAGATCTGGAGTTCGACAGGACAAACGTGGACTTTGGGCGCTGCACCATTTTCGACTCTGTGAAAAGCAGCGTCCGCTTAACAAACCTCTCCCTTCTGCCACAGGACTTCGGGTTTCTGTCAATCCCTAAGGTACGACTCACACTCGGGGTCATGTAGTGCCCCCCAGCACTGACTGCTAGTATTCCGTGCTGTTTAATTTACATCCCAGGCATACAGAGTTCCATTTCCCAGCCCTGCCATCTTAGAAGTCGCTTCTATTTATAATTGACTGTATCGTTATCAAGGGTACTTTTTGTACTTGAAGATGAAGTGTGGGTTGAGCAGGAAAAGACTAGAATAAGATCGCCATCTGTTGGATGCACTTTGCATCTACAGTTTTTCGTTTCACCGGGCCCAAACACAAATGGAAGGGCATGTTTTTATTCCTCATCTAGTTTATCGACATTCAGCCCAATGATGGTTTCGGCACATTGCTTCCCCTGGAAACCCTGGAAATTGACGTCATCTTTAGCCCGGAGAAGGCAGGGGAATACAGCTTCCCGCTCACCTGCAAATCGGGAATTAACCGGTAAGCAGGATGCAGGGCGAGAGCCGAGGCTCATGAGTACACGTGCTTAACGACAGCCTCCGATTGAAGGCAAGTCAGTGCGGATGCAGTGAGTCTGCAGTGTGCAGGAAAAGGTGCAGATCAGTATGACTCACAGCACAAGATCTGGCTTCCTTATGTATGTATTCTGCAGCAAAAAGATGGATGCGGTCTAGCTCATGTGTGGCCTTGGAGCCTATCTCAGGCAGCACAGGGGTAAATAATAATTCTTATAGGTGTATTAGTCCATGCAGGTCACACATTGACACAATAGGGCTCTTGAAATCTGGACCTCGATTCTGATTGGCCAGAGGTTTTACACCTGGCTCACAGGTAAAGGAATGCTAAGAAATCAGCAGTGATTGGACATTGATTTGAATAGCCCCACACTAGAGGAAATTTAGAGAAGTCAAGTAGGCAAACTGCCTGTTATTGACTGAGGAAGGACCCCCCCCCACCGCAGAGCAGCTGGATTCGAACCCGTAGCCCTAAACCACCATGCCGCCCGAACATCAGTGTGTTAGAGTGCAGCTTGGTCTGTCAGCGCCCGCCTCCCACTCCAGCTCGTGTGCCGTTGCAGGGACTTCAGGCTCTCCTGCCGGGCCGTGGTCGCACACCCCCCGCTGCAGCTGTCCCACTCCCTGCTGAAGTTTGGCGCCACTGCAGTTGGGGATCACAGTACGGCCCAGCTGTACGTGATCAATCCTCAGGCCGAGCCCCAGGGGACGCCACAGCTGTTTCAGTTTGTCCCGCCAGGTGATTCTGAGATCAGCATCACCCCCACTGCAGGGCAGGTCCTGCCTGGACAGGTAATAAATACCTCACCGGGAGGCATTCCGCCCGGGTTTGTTTACGCTTTATCATGCATGCATAGAGGGGGCACTGTGATGAACTGCATACAGATGTTTATTGGATTCTCACCTAATGGGATCTCCAAGTATTAGGTCCAAACCGATTATTTTCCCAACCGTTTACTGGTTTTAGGAAGCAATTTATTTTGTTATCCATTTTGCAATGTATTTATAATGTATATTGCAACCGGGAGGCGGTGTGGCATGGAGCTGGGCACCAGGGCCGTGAATGTTAATTCCAAAATACCCCCCACCCCCAAAACACGCCTCCTAGCCTCACGAAGAGCCCACCTGCCTTGTGTTCTCAGAGGTGCCTTGTCCAGGTGTCATTCTGGCCCAGGCTGTCCGAGGAGCGGGTGAGGGAGGAGGCGCTCCGGCTGCTGTGCCATGGGGAGCACCGGCGGCAGGAGGGGGGGCCACTCGGCCTGGGGGCCGGGACCAACCCAGACCCTGAGGAGGGCGTGTCGGTGAGCCGCCCGGCTGCCCGTTCGCATACATCACTGACTCCCTCGGATCAAAGACAGCTGAAGTGACATCTGTCATTCCGGTGCTCAAAGTTGTTAAGGGAACAGAGTCTGGGTGTAGAATATGGCTGGTGGCACAGTGGCTAAGGCTCTGGGCCTGGAATCAGAAGATCTCAGGTTTGAACCCCAGCCTTGGCAGAATAGCCCTATATCAATAGAACCTTGAAATTGGCTCTTAACCCCCCAGTCCCGGGAGGGCTATGTGTTAGCTGACCCTGTACTGTGGAGTCCCCCCCCCCCCAAAAAAAAAGATAAAGCTATGGAGAACAAGATTAGGTAGATGCAGAGAGGAATTCCATTATACTGTACCTGCATTCATACTTGAGCAAATTGCTAAGAAAGAATTTATTTATTTTTAGGTTGTATGTACGAATTCTAGAAGGAGGAGTTATAACCTTGAGTAAAGTGATTACTTAGCTATCTACACCGATCCAGGTGATTAGTACTTTGATCAGCTGTATGCAATTACTTGAAAATCAAATTTTGCTATTTTCCTTCTATGAATTAGCATTGCAGAGCATTTTGATGTTTATCAGACTAAGGGGATTTCAGTTGACCCCAAGGATTGTGACGGGCTGCCACAGAGACCCGTGACTTTGCAGTACAAGAAGGACCCACCAGTTGGCCCAACTAGAACCAGCGCGTCACCAGCTAGGGGCACCACAGGCAAAGGCGTGACAAAGGACAGGAGCAGCAGGGTGTGTCTGACACTCCCCAAGGCACAGAGCCCGTTCCAGCCACCCAAACCAGAGGACATCCAGGAAGGGTAAGGCTGGACAGGAACATCAGCGAAGGTTATTTCATATGGCTCCTTTGACAGGTTTCAAGTGAAGATTGTAAACAGAAAAAAGGGTAACAGCACCTGCACATGCCCCTAAGTGTCTGTACATGTGTAGGACAGAGGGATCATGGAAAGAGTAACAGATCACCTACAAAGTGAAAGACATTCAGTCCAATTCTGTGTGATGCAGCAACTTCAATACTAAAACACATAGTTCTTGAAAGGTCTAAGACTTTATGTCATCGTGTCTCAGTGATTAAAAAATGACGAGAAGCAGGCAGGCAGAATCAGCCTGATTAAATATTAATTAAGAGAGTGCGCGCCAGGCATATTCCAGGAATTCATGACCTTGTTGCCATCTCTCTATTCATCTTCTAAACACTTTTCCTGATCAGGCTTGTGGGGGCTGGAGCTACTGCCGGGATGGAAAGCCGGCGGCCCTCCTAAAGTATACTGATTATGTGTATCTGGACTGCACTGTGCACCCTTTCAGAACCCAGCATAAAATGCTACGGTTTCTTGCTGGTTTATGTAACCGTGGGTTACATAAGACCCGTCAGGCCATTAGCGGTGGGTTTCTCTGCTTTTTCCAGCTCGGAGGAGTACAACATAGGCAAGGCCTCCCTGCTCCGCTCCTTCCCGAGACACTTCAGTCGCTATGTTGTCCCCTGCTTTGTCACCAGCGACAAGCACATGGGCCTCGCTCGGGACGGAGGGCTCCCACACAGGTACCTTTAAGCCCTGAAGATCTGGGCCCATCAGCACTATCTCTAATGGGTTATTCAGTACAGAGTCCCAGGGAAGCTGGGCAGCCTGGGGAATGTCCCGGGTGGGAGCAGAGATATGTCTGTTACTACACATTGCTTTCTAAAAGGAAATTCTGCCCAGCAGTGCATTAAAATGCATTTATAAACAGTACCAGTCAAAATTCTGGACACACCTACTGAAAAGGGTTTTGTTTTTCAACACAATTAATAAGCACATCTTGCAGTTACGAAGTGAGTAGTATCTTGTGAAGAAGGAAAGATGTGGAGTACTGTGACAGATGACCTGGCCCCCACAATCCCTCCCCCGACCTAAACCACACACAGCTGGTTTGAGATGAGTTGGATCAAATAGTATGAGCAAGGTAGCCAACTTGTGCCCAGGACTTGTGGAAACTTCTTCAGGCCTGTTGGAGAGACATTCCAGGCGGCTACATCTGGAAGCTGGCTGAAAGAATGTCAGAAGTCTGCGATGTTGTTATCAAAGCCAAAATTCTAAAATTTGAGAAAAAATTCCCATGGTCTCTTGGCTATATTTGATATGTATTACTTCATTGTCTCAAGACGTTTTACTATAAGGTGAATTACACACCTAAAATACAAACAAATGCAGATGTTTTCAGACTTTTGACTGGTACTGTATAATTCATACCAAAGGTCTAGTTTGAAGTCCCTGAATATCCACTGTCATGTGACTCTTCCCGTCGTCTGTCAGCCCCCATAACCCCCTGCACCTAGAGCTGCACTGCCCCGCTGTACGTCCCTGCTTGGTGGTCATCTCCAACCACGGCCAGACAACGCTCAACTTCCATCGGGTGGAGACAGGTCAGCCCAAGTCTACGCTCTCGCATCACTCAAAGTACATAACAGTAGCCATAGACCTGTGATCAGTCTATCGAGAGCCAAAATAGACAGGAAGGTTCAAACCAAGGTAAATACTGAAACACTAGGTCTCTCACAGACGCATTTCTAGCAGTCCACATGTATGTACTGGGACTCCATTGTCATGTGTTCATGTATTTAATATGCTAATTGAATTGTTTGTGCTTCTGTAGTCTGTTTCTGTTTCTTCCTCAGGGCAGAAGGTTGTGCAGCAGGTCACAGTGCAGAATATCTCTCAGGAGACTCTGGAGGTATCCTTTTAAAGATGAAAGCCAGCTCACGCCGGGGGAAGCAGGTGCTGTAGTGACTCGGGAAGTATCCGAGACGCTGTACTATTACAGGCCAGCAGGGGGCAGAGTAATGTCACATAGTGGGGTTTCAGTGATCATTGTGTTACCATGTGCTGTGTGCCAGCAGGTGATAAAGATGATGAAACGTATGCTGGCCCGTTCTGACCAGCTGCCTTAGACCTTAGAGTCAGCTGGCTGGGCAGGGAAAGAAATTGAGGAGATCTGGAGAAAGTATGGAGGTGGCTCTTCTACATGTATAGCAGTTTTGATTTATTTTCCCTGCCTTGTGGCTGTCTGCCACACTGCTCTACCACTGAAGTGCTGAGCATCTCTAAGGAACCCAGTTGCGTATATCATGAAGTCATGCATTCCTCTGCAATGCTGTGATGCCAAGCACCCTTAACAGGACCTCTCGCCAGCTGAGCTCTTCCCTTCTTGACATCTACGGTCCATTTGTCATCCTAAATGCCCTCAGGCCCCTTGAACCCGGAATGTCACATACCATCCTTCTCAGTTTCACTCCCACTCAGGCTAGGAAGGTAAGAGCAGCATCACAGAGGACGGCATGAGCACGTGGCACGGGCATCCTGGTTTATAGCAGATTAAATGTGACGTAAGAAACTGGTAGCACAGAAGGGAAAGGAGGGGATGGGAAGGAAAATGAAGGGAAGAGAAGGAAAATTAAAGGAAGGGACGGAAAATCAAAGGAAGGAAAGGAAAATGAAGGGAAGGAAAGAGGGGAAGGAAAATTAAGGGAAGGGATGGAAAATGAAAGGAAGGGAGGAGAAGGGAAGGAAAATTAAAGGAAGGGAAAGGATGGAAAATGAAGGGAAGGGAAGGAAAATAATGGGAGGGGAAGGGAAGGAAAATGAAAGAATGGGAAGGGAAGGAAAAGGGAAATGGATTAAACATCTCAGTAGGAGCAGCTGTTTAGAGCCTGAGGGGGATGAAAGTGATGCTTTGCAGAATGGGAACAGGTGCATTCTGGGTAACATAGAGAGAGAATGTGACATTGATGGTTATTAGTACAGTGTTCGTTCAGAGAATGAGATGTGTTGCTCCCTGTGACAGTACTTTGAGACTGTGGAAATCAGGTGCAGCAGGATGAGTCTGCAGCTCTCACTGTGTGGAGTAGGAGTGGAGTCCAAAGTGACCTGCTTGCACAGGGGAAAGACCCTGAACTTCGGATATGTGTTACCGGGAGAGAGCGCCTCGCAAGTGTTTACGGTACGGAGGCCACCTCTGAGTTTTTCCCAAGCTTGTCACCAGCAGTAACAGCGCCTCAGCCCCGTTCTCTGTCCCTCTCTACGGCCAGCTTCAGAACACATCCTCATTCCGGGCGAGATTCCATGTCCACCTGCACAGCCTCTCTCCTACGAAGCACCAGGGGCTCCCAGAATTCCTCACTCTGGGCAGTCTCCCTGTTGTGGGTAAGGCCCTCAGCTAATCCTGGTTCATGGCAAAATGCTGTTTTTACTATTTGTTTGCAGATTTTTCTTTTGTTTTTGTTGCTATCAATAAGTGAAGGGTGAGCTATTTGTTAACAGATTTAAGTTTGTTGCACTTTTTAAATATCCCTTATACATATATGTTGTTACTTGTCTTTATCGTCTGAATTGAGTACGCAGTCAGGTACCCATTTATTACGCATACCTGCTCGGTAACACAAACAGCAAATCATGTGGCTGCAACTCCAATATATGCAGCATGCAGACTGATTCAAGGGCTCCAGATACTGTTTGGTTAAGCATTAGAACGGCTGAGACGTGCAATCCAAGCCATTCTGAACGCAGTGCAATTGTTGGTGCCATACATAGCGGTCCAGAATCTCCGAAACAGTGTCTCAAGCACAGAGCAACAGTATGATGCACAAATCATCCCATGAGTGGAATTTCTGAGGGTGAAAAAGACATTGTTAATGAGAAAGGTCAGAGGAGGACGGCCTGGCTCGTTAATGGAAGTGCAAAAATAACAGCCCAGTACAGCAGTCATTATCATTTTTATTATCATTATCATTATCGTTGTTGTTGTCCTGCACTTATTTTTTTGACCTACTTACAAATTAGATTTTGAGAACAGATCTTATTCGTGCATACTAGAATTATTAATCACTTAGTAATAAACTGATGATTATTAATAAATCAGCATTGTTTAGTATGAAGAGGTTTTTTCTGTTTGATGTAAGTTTTCTTCTGCGCAGGTCCCCAGAATTACAGCGGCCTCTGTGTGTTCAGTGTCTCACCAGTAGAGGGCTCTATACTTCCTGGGAAAACACAGGACATCACTGTAAAATTTCAGCCTGATCACGAGAGCCCTTTCTACTCTGACAGGCTGAGGGTGGAACTTATAACAAAGGTATCTTTGGCACATCTGATTTTTAGTGAATGACACAGCACTAATCCCCTCTCCCTTTCGTTTTTATTACCTCAGAAATTTCATAAGGCCAGATACACGCAGCAGTTAAAATGTTAAATTTTGCACCATTTAAATAGATTAATTTCTCACCAAACAGGGCGGCTATTTCATAAAAATACTGAATTAGCACCAAATTGATGAAACATTTGGCAACAAATCCTAAAAAGAAAGTATTTTTTCTTGCAGTAAAACACTCAGGACCTTAGTTTGAATACTAGAACTTGTGGCCATAGGTGGAAATTAGCGGGAGAACATTTTAAACTGGATTTGAGAAAGCACTTCTTCACATAGCGTGTAGTACGGAATAGTCCTCTTGGTAGTGTACTACAAGCTAAAATCCTGGGTTCCTTTAAATCAGAGGTAGATACACTTTTTACAACTCTGAGCTGTTAGTTAAGTTCTCCCCAAACGAGCTTTATGGGCCGAATGGCCTCCTCTCGTTTGTTAATTTCTTATGTTCTTATGAGGATGGGAAAAGGAGGCTGGCTGAAACGTTGCTGGGCAGGCATGGCAGTAAACCATCACATGGCCTGATGCGTAGGTGACCTGTTCTGTAGCCTCAGTTCTGTATCTCACTTTGCATCCTGTGGCTATTGTCATAGTTCAGCCCAGCTGAGACTCATGCACTCGCAATACGATGAGACGCGTCATTGATTTAATCATAAGATTTTTCTCCTGACTAGCTTGAAGGAAGTGACTTTATTTTTTTGTACCTGGGAACAAAAACCTCCCTACTGCCCCCCTTATTGTTCCCCTCATGAGCAGCCCTTTGTCAGCTCTCGCCGTAAGATAAGACCGTTGTTGATCCTTGCACTGTTGCTGTGGGGCACTGAGGTCACCTGGCAGAGCTGTGGGTGATCCACAGCCAAACACCACTTTCCTGTGCGGGGGGGGGGGCACGGTCTGGGTTAGGTGACAAAACAGACTCCCAGCCAGCCTTCTCCCCCTCTCCCTGTGTGAGAGCAAAGGGGGGCACAAGAGCGCGAGGTCTATATGATCCCGAAGGAGCCGGTGATGCTAAGTTACATTCATGTGTATCACATGATAAATCAGGCTTAATGCATTATGTAGTAGCGTAGCTCAGTGTTTCCCCATCCAGTTCTCAGGGACCTGCAGACAGTCCACGTTTGTCCTGGTAGGGAGCAAAAATGTCTGGCAAGGAGCGAGGAGGGAGCAAAAATGTGGACTGTCTGGGGGTCCCTGGGGATGGGGTTGGGAAACACTGGTATAGCTAATTACACAGCTTGGTGTGGCAGCAGAGAGTGACTTGTGTGCACATGCTGAGCAAACAGTCTATTTACAACATGGTTAACACATCTGACCGTCGCGAGAGGTCATGGGATGACATCATCAGGGGGAAATTGCTGCGCTCTGTGAGCCTGTCTTTGTGGGTGATCTATCCTGATATAAGGAACCTGCTCTATCACAGTGCACTATTTTATTTTAATTAAATAAATTAATAAAATAATTTAATTAAAATGCAGCAGCTGAAAGAAATTATCATAATGAATCCTTACTAGAATGAAAAAAACAGGAGAAGTAATTGATTTAGACATATGTACAATATATGACTGTATGGAAGGAATGTCAGTTGTAATAAAACCACATTATTTAGTCACATCTTTTTTTATTTTTTTATTTTAAGATTTCCACTTTAACCTATAGAAAGTTGGTCATTACCGTGGTGACAATATGCTGAGCCGGTCAGACCAGTTCTCTCTTTCACGGCCACAGGTTCTAGATCATTTTGTGGGATCCTCAGTCATTCCCAAGTCAGCATGTCCAGTCTTCCTAAGGGAACTGGTCTCCTGGGCATTCTTATTAAAATGCCAACATCACCTAAACCAGGATCCCCCAGTTCCAGTGCTGCAGGGCCAGAATCCAACACAGATTACAGAGTTCCCTGCTGAAGCACTAATACTAAACCTGGAAATGATGATTAGCTGATTAAGATGCTCCCCAGTAGTTTGTGTTCAAATGAAAAGTACTGACTCTGGAGCAGGTGGTAAAAATGGGTTCTGGAACTGCCTCCAAGGAGCTACAATCATAGTTCCTGCGGTGTGACGACAAAAAAGGTTCCGGTTTCAAGAAAAAAAGTTCCAGCAGTGCGAATGTGCCTTTTGTACTTTCAGTTAAACCATGAATTTTTACAATGAATTGGCACACATTTCTATACAAATCTATAGAGTCTGTAAGCTTCACAGTACTGTAAGCTTCAGTGTCAGAATTATTAAATACAGGAGGGGTGACCATGACCCTCAAGGTAAAACAAGAGTTCTACTATGAAATGTTCATGGTCAAACTGTAAACTTTATAGTAGAACTATGAATAATTAAGGTTTAACTGTGAGCAAATGTGGCCCTGATGACGAAGCAGCCCTTTCAGCCACAAGCCCCCTGCGTTTTTAACTCCGCGTTGTCGTGTGTGTGTCTCTGCACGCAGCAAGCAGTGTGCTCTCTGAGGCTGCAGGGGGCGTGCTGCAGGAGCGCCGCGTTCCTGTGTGGGGGGGAGCCTCTCACGGTGGCCAAAGAGTCGCTGGCTGGCCTGCCCCCTCCTCGCCATACGAGCGCGGCAGGTACCTCCGCTTATCGCAGACTGCATTTGTTCAGAGGGAGCTGGCCTGGGCATAGTCCTGCACCAGGAATGCAGGCTGCTGTGTTTGTTATTATTATTATTATTATTATTTAATATTGTTGTTCAGTGGATAGTGTTATTCAAATGGGTTGAGGATGAAAGGCTCACAAAGCCGTAGCACAGTGCTGTAGATCTTCTGTGCCGTCCACAACAGACTCTGATCAAAGTCCCCAGCCTGTCCTGCTGACTTTCGAGGCGGCCCCAGGCAGGGAGGGGGAGGTCCCCATGCTCCGTCAACTGGAGGTGGGATGTGTGCACTCCGCTCAGAAGGTACGCCTCACGTATACGCACCACTGCAGAGAACTGCCACAGTCAGACCATCACTGTGTTTCTCTTACGCCACAATATAATATATAAATATTAAATGTCAAGCAACATCTGTTATTTACACATATTATCAAACACAATGTAAAGCTAGGCGTGAGGTCTCCTCGGTGGTGTGCCAGTCACCATAATGGGTGTCTGGCGGAGACCCGGGTTCGATCCGCGCCATGCCACATTAGCCATCTGTACAGTGGGGGGCCCCAGATATCAAAGACTGGTTTGGGTTCCGGGGACCGGGTCAGCCAGATGGGCTCCCCACCTCGCCATTGGTCCGCGGTGATGTCACTGCCAGCTGGATCCTTCGAGCGCATTACAGCACCTGCCAGGATCATCTGTCTGATACCGCGAGCCCCAGAGGAGGTGTCTCATAGTCATCACACCTCCAGAATCGGCATCCTGCTTCCAGGGGGAATTGGTGATTCCAGATTGTGTGAAAATTGTGAGATTAAACACAAAAAAACCTGGAAGCATGTCCAAATGCGACTGGTAAACAAAAACATGGTATCAGACCCGACTGGGACATAGTAAATGGGGTGTTTTAGCGGGGGTGGAGACCGCTGTGTCACCTGCGATTTGGTCAGCATAGCCGTAGGGGCCGCACTGCCCAACTGATGAGCTCCCGCCGTTTGGCCCTTATCCCTGGCAGAGCGTAGAGTTCAGGTGGGACGGCCTGGCAGAGTTACAGCAGAGCGGCTTCAGCGTGGAGCCCCCATCCGGCCTCGTGGCGCCTGGCACCCTCAAGACTCTCACTGTGACGTGGGCACCTCCTAATGGTCTGGAGGTCAGTGTACGCCGAGTGGTCACACCTATGGCCTGAGGTTCACCTTGTCTCAGTGCTCTCCATTTCCGCTTCTTCCCAGCCAGTCCAGACCAAAATTAGCCAATCAGAAACAGGAAAATGTCCATTTGTTTTGTTTCCGAAAAGGGCTAGGTGGGAACTTAACAACATGAGTATAACAGTTAATGCTATATGGAGAGTATCGCTCTGATTGAGGAAAAGATCCAGAGAAAACCTGAGGAGGTAGAACCAAGACTGACTAGTTGATTATAATACAAATTATGCTCAGCTCAGCAGGGTTTACTTTTGTATTTGCAGCAGAGCCAGGGGCCCTAGGCAAGTCATTGCTCAGAGGTGGACATTTCAGGTCCAGAAAGCAAAAATCCAGACCAAGATTTAGTTTCAACCACCCTGTTGAGTATAAACAGCCACGGTCACAGAATACTAGCTGAAACAAAATTTTGGTCTTGATTTTTCATTTCTGGACCTGAAACTTCCACTTCTGGCCTGACAGCAAACTCGTTTGTGCCTTTTGAAAAGTTAATCAATCATTCAGATATATATCGGTCTCGGTTACCAGCCTCTCCGCCTAGAGTAGACAGACCTTTGGTTATGTATGTGGGCAGCCACGTGCAGGGATACGGGGGCAGGGCGTCTACCTACGGGAATGGGTACGGTTTGGGGAGAGGCTTCCGGCCGATTCACAGAGGGCTGCCAGCAGGTCACAAAACATGGCACATTATTTAGCCATATTTCACTCTGTAGCTTAAAAAATGTCCCTGGGCCTTTCCCGCTAATCTGCCCCAACTCCTGTTTATTTGTACTGTATGCCTCATGTCTCTTGGCTGAGACACCGCCTGGGTGCCTTGAAATCGAGAGGCAACACGTCACCCTTACCTCCGGCCGGCTTCTGTCCCGTTGTGCTGAAGTTTAACAGGGTGACGCACGCCAAGGCACAGCTGTCCCTGAGAGGGGAACAGACCGAGGTGTACAGCGTGAATCTGCTGGCGACCGTCACGCGAGCGTGCTGAAGACCACGGAGAGCAGCGCCCCCTACAGGATGACATAGGAGACGAGATACAGGATAGAAATGGGATGGCGTCCTTTGTCTGATAGAAATAAATGTAGAAATGTTATATGAAAATTGAAGTATTTTTTGAATGTCTAATGGGGTGTGCAGGTTGTTACCTTTAATCCCGTCAGTTGCTTATTCACACCTGGAGCTCCTGCTCACATCCAGAAGCCCCCGAAGGACCAGGTTCCCCCACAGCTGGTGTAGGCAGCAGCTAAGGCTTAATGATATTTGTTACTAAATAACAGAATAAATATGGGAAATTTGTATGTGTCCTGTTTCACTTGTACAGTCATCAAGCCAAGTTGTTACTACAGAATAAATGGGATCCTATGAAAGTGGAGAAAGTGGAACACCACGGAAGGGCATATCTAAACACTGAGGATCTGGAGGATGTCACTCTGTGTTTGTACGTCCTGCCATCTAAAAAGCAACAATAAAAAGGCCGCCCCCGGCAGAAGGCTGTACCCCATGTCACCTCCAGCTCTTTAGTTCATCTGAAGTATCACGTCTGAACGTGCTCCCGACGCTCTGTAAGCTTCCCCCGTCTGCTCCTTCCCACAATGCGAGGACACGCACCGCAGGTGCTGCTAACTTGCCCTAAGTGGCTGTCACATGCATGTCAGGATCCTGCTGTGGGCCAGAGTTCCACTTTACTCTCCAATGTAAGCAGTTATTGGAAGGGAATACAGGAGTGGAACGGCAGGCCAAGCAGGAAGGATAACTAGATAGCAGCGAGGGCATCTAGATTAGGCAGAGATGGGCCGCTACGGGCGGCCTCTTACCTTCCCAGTATCAAATCACCACCCAGACCGCATGAACCCAGAACATGTGGCTGTGGATAATGCCATGCAGTAACACAGCACCTACTCTGGGATTCAGCCCAGGACATTTACTTACTGTACTGACCCCGTTAGCCAGAACAACCTGTATTAATTATTTGCTGCCTACCTTTAATCAAAAGCAGCCTATCTACACTATCACCCGTGTATGCAACTGGAAATTTACTGATTCTGGTTTAGATCCTAGCTCTAGGGTACAACAGGGTGACCCTGTAAGGACTTTAAATTATACCACCGGTTCATAAACCTCGCTGCCATCAGTCCCCAGTCAAACTTTGACAGAAATGATGCTTTGAGAGGTTCACTGTTCTGCCAACCGGAGTCTGTGACCCGGCTTCAGACGTTTCACTTTCTCCGTGATGTTTTGCTAACTGATTGTTTACTCACTTATGATGTAAACTTAGGTAACCTGGGTAGATTATTTGGTAACACTTTACTTAAAGCAGTCATATAAATGTGTGATGCATACCCTCATAATGCATTATGATGCATTCATTAAGTATTATAACCATGGCTATAGAATATTATATACAGAATCATATATAAACTATATATAAATGTTAACATTTATTTTAAAAGGCATGACGTTATAGCCATGCTTATTGTGCATCATGAGTGGTCTCATCTTTAATACACAATGAACACCATAATGCATTATGCTGGCCATTATAATTCATCATGGACTCTATTGTGCATTATAGATGAGAGCATTCATAATGCATAATAAACATGGCCATAATGTGTTGTCTTTTTTATAAATATGCATTGTCATGTTTGTAACGCTTTATGAATGCATGATAATGGGTTATTAATATGAGCATAGATACTTATAAGCATGGGCTTCATAGAAAGTGTTACCAAATTTTTTCTTCTAATTGAATGACTTTTGGTAAAGAGTATATAATTGGCTGGTGGATCAATTTAAAGTACAGAATACTAAAGAATATCTACTAAGATGGATGGATTAAAATGAATACAGTTACAGCTTACCATTAAATGTGCAAAACATGTTTTTAATGATTTTTGTTGTTTCTCTCTATCACCCATATTTACTTGTACTCTGGCAATGCGAGGTAACCTTCAAGAAAAAATATGCACTGTGAAAACAAGTGACATCTCCATCACTGAAAAAATCACATTCAAGCCATCTGCCAGCCAGTGTTCAACTCAGGGCAAAATCATGGTCATCCAAAACCTTTTTGCAGCTCTGGTGGGAGACCCAATTCTCTACAGTCAAACTATTCCATTAGTCATGTGCTGGGTTCTTACTGTTATCATACAAAGCAAATGAAAAGCAGCAAACTGACCAGTAAGAAAAATTACACAAAGGAATGTCCCTGGCTTTGTTTTATCAGCACGATAAAAACCTCTATGAGGGGTGGAAACGGAAAAAAATACAGGCCTCCCTCAGGTCGGAGAGACTTCCATAAATAGCTTATATGGGTTGCTGTGACTCAGCATTGTTGCATTATAGGACGTATGTCATGGAAAATCAGTCCACACAGGGAGTGACAGCTTGACTGACCATTTTCCAGAGTCCTTCCCTTATTGTGTGCTGGCAAAGGCTGGTCACTCACCTGTGTCCCTCGATAACGTGTGAAACAGTGTCGGTACACAGCTCCCACAATCTCCATTTCTGTCTCGGGTTTGTGTCAGTAGCACACTGACATCACTAGTATTCACAGTTCTGATTTAGCAGAATTTAGCATCTAATCCATCCAACACACGCACACATATACACAGTTACACAAACACACAGACTGAACCTTCCCCGTCAGAGCAAACCATCATGTTCAAGACCTGTAGTGAACGCTGACCTGACATTTCTGCTCATTGTCCAATAATCATAGATTATTGTAGAATACAAACACAATGATTAATATGCGGTTACCTTTTGGCTCTTTTTGTGTTTTTAATGTATCACTTGAAAATCAGTGTTACTACAATCATAATTACAATCAGAATAACTCATAAATATGCTCTCATAGTAAAAGGCCATTCACTGCTTTCATTTACATCCATGCAAAAAGGTTCAAATATAAAAAACAGGTGTGCTTCAGTGCAAAATTTACTTCCCAGTCTTTCCTGCTGCATTTGACATTTCTGACACGCCCAGGTGGCAGAAAATGCACACCTTAGGGCAGCTTATGAGTCCATATGGATAAAAGATGTTACACTGCAATGCATCGCAGTGCAAGAACGTACCTTTCACCTTTCAAACAGACTTTAATGTCCTTCAAGTGGTTTCCAGGAAATTTCAGGGAGTGGATACAGGAGGACTATGGAAGGAAGACAGATCACTGGTGAAGCTAATCTGAACTGCTACAGAAAACCATAAGCTGCACATGTGTAAATTTGTACAGTGTGATTGATAGGGCATGGCTCTGGACGTTCTGGGTCCATGCTTAATCTGTTTAGCAGTTACTCACTAATCAAAAAGAAATAATATTCAGCTTTGTCACTTTATCTTATGCTGAACAACTTAAGTAGTTTAGGTGTGACAACAGGGTTAATGATTCAAACCTAAAACCATTTGGAGTTTAGGTCCTTAAGCATAGCATAGGCTCATGCTGGTGCAGTGTGTTGCTGCAGCCACCACGCAATGAACCTCCGAGTGCAGCTGTGTGGCAGGTGATACCTCCACACCACACTAGTTTCAATGGAATGGAACTGTGTGAGGTTTTTTTTTTTTTTTTTTTTGCCAATCCAGCCACCGACCCAAAAATGTTACCTGTAAGTTGGAGGACCTGTTTATGGGGCTCGATGTAGGTTAATGTCATACCCAGGAGAGCGCAATAGTAGGGTAAGGGCCTCACTCAAGGGCCGACAGGCTAGAACAGGGGTCTCCAACTCTGGTCCTGGAGAACTACTATCCAGTAGGTTTTCTGTTGCCCTTGGCTTCTGATAAGTCACACCTGTTCCTGGTATTTATCTGAAACAGGTGTGGCTCATCAGAAGCCAGGTAAGAAAGACAACCTGCTGCACAGTAAATCTCCAGGACCAGAGTTGGAGACTCCTGGGATAGAACCATTCCTAGCATCTGCAGGATTTGAACCAGCAACCTTCCAGTTGGCAGTGCAGATCCCTAGCCTCAGAGCCACCCCTCCCACCAAAGAAATTGTGGCATATTAGAGTTCACTCTAACCATTTATGTCACGTTACTTTCTGAACCTGTGGTAAGAACTCAATTTCCTGAGCTGCAGATTGAGTGTTCGGGTCAGTTGAGCCGTCCTCTCACCTGGCTAGTTGCTCTTGCGTGGCTCGTTCCAGCCACATCTTTATGAACTCCAGTTAGTCCCCAACCTGATTTTACTAGAACCCTGTTATACTGGCCGGCTTTACCAAGAATTCAACTCGCTCAAAGCCCATATCTCTATGTCCTTTGCTGACAAAATAGCCTGTGAAAACATAATGGTGCACATTTGATTGCTGGGAATGCCATTCGTGGAAATGAAAGCGTTACTGTATGTATGAAATTCGCAGCAGATTTATAAATTATAGCAAGTCCAGTCCCGTGTCAGTCAGGAGACTGTACTATAATATGGATGATTCACATTTGGCCAGGTTCTAAGAAACAGACAGAGTGCTACAGACGTCTGTTAGACGGATCTACCCTGTGTGTTTCTTCTGTGCATTAAGTGGTTTTTGTCCTGTTCCTGTTTTGTGTTGCGTCCCTCTATGTTCTAGTGTTTTTTCCCCAAGGCACTATAGACAACAAAAGTCTCCGGAAGGTCATATGCCCGAGCGGCTCGCAATCAGCTGTGTTTTGGGACAGATACAGGCCCACAGATACGACTGACACACAGAAGTGGCCGAGCCCTTCCAGCTGCTGACAATGTTTCTTCTGTTGCCTTTAGATTTGGCCTCGGATACAGAACAGGAAAATAGGCGTCAAACAACATATGAATGTCTTTGCTTCGTTGTTGGGAACCAAAGGCAGTATTTAAATATGCCAATACTGAGCATTTCTCTGGTGCAGTATTCACAGCTCGATACAGTATCAAAAAATAGTACAGTCATTATGCTTGTAACAGTGTTATCATCTGGCTCTCTTTCCTTTCTTTGTCTTCCTTTTCCCTGTTTCGGTGTTATCCTGTCCTAATGTATCACAGGACACTTATAGAAAGTGCCTTGGGGCGACTGTTGTGCAAGGCGCTATATAAAAATGCATGGAATTGAACTGAACTGAAAAGAGGGTGTGATTGCTACCTTATGTCAGGAAACTCTCTCAGATGCAGGATTTGCTGTTTTGCAACAGTGATCATTAACCAAGACAAGACAACCAACAAGACAAGACAGAAAAGTGCAGCGGTGGCCACACTGTAAAAAAGAAAAAGTTGAGAAAACTTAAAAATTGCCATTAAGTTTTCTCAACTTCACGCCCATGTAGTTGCACTGACTTAGTTTCCTAAGTTACACTGTTAGTTCTCACAGGACAGTGCTTTAGGTTTCCTCAACTTCACTTTGCAAGCACAATCAAATAGTAAGTGTGATTTTACTGAGATTGAAATGATAAGTTGGGTGAACTATTATAACCCGAAGAAGAAAAGCAAGTTAGCGCAACTGCATGGCGATTGAAGTTGAGAAAACTTTGCAGCTGGCTGCCTTACATTTCTAAGGCTGCTGAAATCCCTCTAAACCCACTTTGCACGTTTAACGAAAAACAATGAATTAACGGCAATTAATTACATGTTCATCTTAATCATGTCAGACAACAAATTATTAAATACAACTTTTTATTTCCCGCTCCTTTTTGAACATTGTGTATGAGGAGGGGACGGATGGTGGCTGACGGTGCAAACTAAGACCAGCAAGGACGATTCCTTCTGCAAGAAGGTGTTTGGCCGGTGTTACTTCTCTGAGCTGAGCATCAAAATACAATAAAAGCAGATTACTGGCTACAATAAATTCCTTCTGTATCATTTATCAGCGTTTGTGGACGGCTCTCCACCCGCAACATTTGCTTTCTTCTGAGTCACTGTGTGGAGGAAGTGTGTTTGTGAAACAATTCCATCCAGACACCTTACATTAGTACCTATGATTTGTGCATTTGTGAGTCTACTTGTCTAGCTGCCTTTTGCCGGGAAGAAAAAAAAAAAACACAAGCAGCTTTTAAGAGAATGTCATTGACTTAATCAACTGGAGTGAAGGATCATTGATTACATTAAAATGGGAGTCAATGGGAAATAGGTGCAATTGAAATATGTGTGGGTTTGTGTGTTGCAACACAATGTCAAAAGTGAAGTAGGAGTATGAGAAGCATAGTCGTGTGTCAAAGCATTACGCCGTTTGGTAACATCACAATGTAATTATATGCACTGTGTTAAAATGTATCCCGTGGATATGATGAAATTCAACTTTCTTCGTTTCATAAATACCCAGATCTGACAAATGTGTTTACAGTAGTCATAAGACAATATGTGGAATCAGTTTCATCCTGATCTCCATGATATAGAGGTGAGAGCAAGGATGTCAGCAAAATACAGGGTCAGCCAGTGGGCAACACCAGAGACCGGCTGGGTTTTTCTTAGTAGGATCTAGGTCTGCCAACCCTGGGATTCAAACCAACAACAGTCTGCTTACTAGAAGTAAGTCCTGAGCCACGCAGTACTCCTTATTTCCTTGTTATTCCTTATTTCAGTCTATGGTTACTAAAGTGTTGTCTAAAACAAAGGTACAGCTAAAATACTACAATAGCAAGAACTATATTAGACATGTTCTTTACAAGTCAGCTTGTTATAATGAATAAATGTTGGAACAGCCGGGATCTAACCTGGAGTGAACAGTCTGGATCTAACCCGGCATGCAGCACACTGAGCTGAATAATTATTCATTCATCTCTCTTCAAACCACTTTCCCTGGACGTAGTCTCAGTCTTGTGCCCTTTGCCATCTGGGACAAGTTCCAGCCTTTATTGAAGTTTTAAGGATAGAAGCAAACACTAAATCAAAGTTTACTTCTCAGGGTCAGTGATACAATATTTGGACCAGATACACCCACACAAAATGATCACCCTTTTGCTTCGTTTGTTGGCCTTACACCAAATGACTATTACAGCTCTTTGATTGTGACAGATAAGTTTCCAATTTATCAGAATAAAAACATGAGTTTTGCTAGAGTTGTGGAATGCTCCGGTCATCTTGATCATTTGGTGTTGGATAGCTGCCTTAAATCAGTCTTTTTCACACCTTCACTTTCCAGCAAAATCAGCCGTGTTTAATATAATCATAGGTCTTTCGTCTTAGCTCATGCACACAGTGACGTAGACATTGTCCACAAACAACAAGTGGGATCTGTTCAGGAAGCAGCAAAACAGGTACAAGATCTCAAGTAGGGTAGACAGACATGGGGGAGAGACAGACCTTGCTGCCCCCGATCATGCAACCAGGGTCATGTCCACATTCTGCAGGGTCTGTTTTGTCACAGGGAAGCATTTCCACGCCCAAGAGCAGCTGTGGCCAAAAGCAGCTTCTGTTTCTGTTCCATTGTTCAACAGTGTTTCTTCTTCCTGTAAATTTCCACCAGGAGCATGATGGGAAATAATCTCAAAAGGAATCTAGTTTGCAGTCTTGCAAATAATGACCCTGCAAGATCCCGCGTCTTTGAAAAATCATAGTGTGTGACAAAATTACCCTTGTTTTTAGATAAGGGCATCAGACTTTAGCAAAAAAAAAAAAAAGAGTTTCTAGCTTTCTAGTGTACGGCTCAAAATTACTTGAATTTTATGACCAACTTTGTTCCCTTATGAATTTCATTTGACAGGCTTGATAAAAAACTTATCTATCCTTGCTCTTGTAGAAGAGGGTTGCCCCTGGAGACCTACCACTCAGCACAGCTTAGCAGCCCTAATTTAACACGCCTGTCAGCATGATAGCATTATTACCTGAACCTCCTTTTAACGTTATTAATGTTCAAAAATTATTGTTTTAGAATAAAATATTGCTTTATAAAAGTGCTATATGTGTGTATACTGCGAACGCACCATCTAGCCTTACATACAAGATCTTAACCGCCGGTCTGCCGTGGCCTTTATTTGTTTTTACACTATCATTCTCAGTTCAGTAGCAGTTGTAAAACTGGGAAAACATTCTGGGAGTATCAGAAAGACTGAAAACTTGAATGTTTCCATACCTTAATCGTAACGTTCGGTAAACATTCCTAGAGCGAAAATTTAACAACAGGCAATGTACTCTTGTTTGAGTTTATAACTTAAAGTACTTTATCATAAGCACGTATTAATTTGAGTTATGTATGAATTATAGCCAAAACATTTTGTCATGAAGACTACAGAAAATGACCACCTTTACCTGAATATTTATGCTTTTGTATGCCCTTCCGAAGCTTTGGCATATATAAAAAAATTATATTCATCCCAACACAAATCCAATGACTTACTAGACTTCACAGCATATTTTAAAAAATAAACTTAAATAAGAGGAGTTTCATTGACCTCCAAGGGCAGGTTGAGACGAAGATTTTGTCTTGGAGCATGATAGTCTTAAACAAGTGGGAGATAAGTGTGTGGTTATGAGTGAGAATAAAGAGATCTGAGGGGCTACACTTCACCTTAACATCTGTTAAAGTGGCCAAGGATGAATTATTAGAAGACAACTAATGACTGCTGGGACTTGTGGCTGATATTAAATATATTGATTCAAACCAAAACTCGGACTGCTATTATTTAAAGGGGCCAGGTGAAAAGCTATTCTGCACAGTAGGTAAGACAACCGATAAACAGCTCTGTTTACAATGGGAAGGCCAGTGTACTGGTGGAAAAATCTGAAGTTAATGGTTGTTTAAAGTTGTATTTAGCTGCTGTTGACAACCCTTATAGAATGAGAAAAATAGGGGAATAGGGGGCCATGACGAGGATATGCAGAGGGGGCCAGGACAAAGGTACACATGATACCTGTCAGAGAGGAAGTGTCAGAGAGGAAGGTAGTGCTACCATTCGGCTACCGGAGGGTCGCAGGTTCGAGCCCCGGGTCCTCCTGACCCCTCAAAGTGTCCTTGAGCAAAACACTGAACCCCAAATTGCTCCCGGTGTGCAGGTTGGCCCCTTGCATGGCAGCAACCGGTGTATGTGTGTGAGCATGCATGGGTGAATGTAAGGCATAGTGTAAAGTGCTTTGGAAAAAAGCGCTATATTAATGCAGTCCATTTACCAGTTGGGGCGGGGCCTATTTTGCGGGCGGAGCTTAAAAGTCTTCCCATCTCTGACATCATAAGTGGGTGGGTATGTCCTTTGTTCTGATTGGTCGGGGTGTTAGACAAATGGTATAAATTACATTTTAAGGAATAAAGCGTATAGCAGGATGAATGTATGCTAGTGCATACACGTCCTTTGGGGTTCCGTCCGTCCGCAGTAGACGAGCTCCCCGGCGTATTTTAAAATAAGACAGCACCAAAATGTTTTAAAAAGGAAAAGCTATGGTGTTACTATTAAAAAGAAAGAAAAGCATGCGTAATTTAAACAAGTACAAGTCCCGAGCGAAACAAGAGCAAATGTGAAACAGGCAGAAATGTTTCAGCCCAAGTTTTTTAAAAGAAGAAAGCACTTAAGCCCGTTGCATTTAACCAACATGTTTAAAGAAGAAGAAAAAACTTTTAGCGATATTTACCAGTGTTAGGCTTAAGAAAACATTTAACTAGCAAACATTTTAGACTCTGCAGCTCGGCCATGTGCATGCGGTCCGTTCGAATAATGCGGGCGAAACGACGACTTAGGCGATCCGAAGCATGCGCATGTCCATTGACGCAGACACGCGTTCAAATCGCGACCGGCAGAAATTGTTTATCGTGAGGTTGGTCAAGACCATGAATTGTGAAAGCAGGCCAATCCTGACAGAATGCACATTTACCCTATTTGTTAATCTGACTTATTTGTAATTAGTATAAAAGAACATATTTCTAATTTAAATAAAAGTCGATCTCTATACACCACACCTCGGGATGTTTAGCGACATTTAGCTAAAGTCATCTATGTTTGGTTAATCAAATGAGTAAAACATTAAAACTTACAAAAAATGTATTTACTTGTATTTTGTTAGTTTTATTTTAAACAAGATGCCCCCGATTTTATTTAAATACATGTAATAGCTGTATGGACTAGTGAGCGGTATTTAGCAACATACTGTCTTAGAATAAGGCCATGGGTATATTCTTTTTAAGGGATAAAAAACCAAACGCGTCTGTTAAACATCACAGCGGACATGCACGGAAGTTCGCAGATGCCGGAGGAAACATGGGGGTAGAATCATCCGATCCCAGGCCACTTTGTACATTTGGTGTAGTCATAAACCGTCGCCGATGTTTACACGAAACCATGCATAAACAAAGAATAATTATTCGTAAGACACCCATTTCAAAATAGCGGTAACAAATGATGTGCACGTTATTTCAAATAAACCCCTTAACGATGACGTTTTTTAAAATAAGCATTTTCTGCCCATGTGAATAATAAAGTAAAACTCCCTAAACATTTTCGACAACAAGAATAAAGGAATAACGCCGGTAATCCTTGTCAAAATGAGCGTACGACATTAACCCAGAACCGGGGGTGGTTAAAAGCCACCATGCCACTAGTTTTAAACCAGAAATAATTCTCTTTAACATGAACGTGCTGTAGCTGACTCCGTGGAGTAGGTCCGTATAGGAACTATAGTAAGCAGCATCAAGCATCAAAAACATATTTTAAAACTTTGACAGAATAAAGACTTAGTTATTTTAATAAACAAACACATTTTTTTCAGTAAATGTTTGTTCATGCTCATGCGCACAAACACCCGGTGGTCAGGGGCTTTAGAGTTTAACTTTAGGCCTGTGAAAGCAGACATAATTATTTCTGTCAGGACCTGAATGTGTATCCATGTCCCCAAAATACACTAACTCAGGCGTTCACACAACCTTTCGTGAAAAACCAGACAGAAATAGACTTGTACATTTTAAAGAAAATATATCAATGTTTTCTGTTAATGTTTAAAGGTATAAAAAAAAAACCTTTGCTGCCTTTCTTAAATGGCCAGAAAAAATTGGCTCAACACTATTAATAGTTTATATGAAGATGGGGTCTTTGCAACAGTCACAATCCTATCAGTCAGGTATAGCCTGCCAAAGAAACATCTGTTTCATTTATTTCAAAGCAGACACTTTGTGCAAAAGCTGTTTCCTCATTTCCCTAACGGCAACCAGAATTGGAGGGTCCGTAAAGACCTTTCATAAGACTTGGGACCCTGTCCTGAGGTTTATCAAAGACCAGGTTCTAACACTAGAGGAGACTGTTGCTGTTTAAGTAATAGATGGGAAGACCCAGCAATGAAATTTGAAACATTTCAAGATGTATAAGTCGTAAAACTGTTGGAATACCGAACAGGGGTGTTAGAGGATTAGGAGAAATAACTATGTTTTGGCTCTGCCCCTCAATTATCTGAGTTCTGGACAGTCATATTCAAAACCATTGAGCAGGGCATCAACATAGTTCTACCTCCTCTAATCCTGTAACCCCCCTGTTCAGTATTCCAACATTTGATACCATGCCATCCCTATTGGTTAGGCATCTCAACCTTTAAAAATGGAGACATGACAGCCCTCCAACATATTATGGGTGTATACGAAAAGTTTTACGACTTATACATCTTGAAATGTTACAAATTCTGGCTGCCATCAGGGAAGTGAGGAAACAGCTTTTGCACAAAGTGTCTAAGTTACCATTGTCAACTTAACATGCTACTCCAGACCGCATCTCAGTTCAAGCTTGTAGATGTTATAAGCTGGGGGCCGTGGGGTCACCTCATCGGATGTCCGACATTTACTGAAGAATGTCTTTATTAAAATAACTATAAGGCATTATTCTTTAAAGTTTTTAACGTGTATTTGATGCATGATGCTAAATGCAGCTTAATAGTTCCTATAAAATGTAATTAAGTAACCATGTCCACCTTCTTTAAAATAATATATAAAAATATATTCTAAATTCTTACGCACCTGCCTGATTCTGCAGTTCCTACATTGGGATTCTGTGCTGCTGCGCCTTGCTTATGGACTGCCCTTCCGGACACTGAGGGCAAACTTTAGAAACTGACTTAAAGCCTTCCTTTTTAGCTGATTTTATCAGTCCTGATTTTTTCGTTTCATAGCTTTTCACATTTTTAGATTGTTGAGGTTTTATAGCGCTTAGAGATTTTCCCAGAAAATGTAAAGTGCGTTATAAATAAAATGTATTATTGTTAAAAACCATGTGAGAATGTCACCCATGTAAGTTACAGGGCTCCGTCACTTGGTTATGTGATATTCATGGGTGCTTGGCCGCGTCATGCTAACGGGCTCTCAGCGTGCCGGAGCAGCTCCCATTGTGCTTTGTCAACTCCGAAATAGGTGCGACCCTGTATCTTTCTGACGTCTCAACAAGTGTTTAACTTCCCATTAAACATCAAAAAAAAAAAAAAATGAAAATATAGTGTCTGAGGATCACAAAAAACATTTGTAATGAATCATATTGGCCAAGTTTGTAAAAATGATGCAGAGAAATTATATTCTTCGATTTGTGAAAATATGAAATCAGTGAAAATCAAACTGGAGAGTCTTTCCCCTTCCAAGAAATACAAGCAAAAACATTAAAAAAAAAAAATTGTGTACAATGAAGTGCGTTCTATGGAAAATATAACAAAATCTTCAGCTATGTTATGGGATCGTTCCACACGAACAGTGGAAAGTTTAACCTGAAGCTTTCGGGTGAGGCTCAAGCTGATCGGAGGCCACACATAGCACACAGAAACAAATAAGGCAGTTGTGATGTTATCGTGGAGACCAGGAGGGAGTGCAGCGACTTACAAACAGCTGACCGTGCACAGCGCGCATAGAGATCATGGATCAGCCATGTTTATAGGCATCGTTTCCGACTAGAATAAGGTCCAAGAATCGGGAATGTTTAAAAACAAGGGTGTCTGGAGAGCTCAGGAGAAGAGTTTCATATAATGTTCTGGTTTATGGAGCATTACACTGGCATCAAAGGACACAAATAAAACTTTATCACGCTACAGCATATTAATCCTGAAGGAATGTGCCATCAGGTCATGAGATCAACTCATAAACCGCCGTGCCGCCAGCCCTCCTGGACGCAAGAATCAGTTTATGTCGGTAATTAGTCACCAAAATATGGAACACACAGTGGCTGCAGACTTAGATGTGTTTGATTGTTCATGTCATTGTCTTGCTGATGGAGGAGAGAGTGAGCAAGTGGTGAATCGCGACAGCTGGAGGAGTTGTTGAGCTGCCATTGTTACAGCGTGCTATCCACTGTCCATTTCAGACGGAACCCAGAAATCCACTTTGGTCCGGCCCAGACTAACGCATTGTGTGTCACTTCTGAGTGGTTAGTTTTGCAAATGTACCATGTAGAAACAGCTTATGAGACGTATCAAATTCCTCTCCTCCAATGGCATCTCTCTCGTGGCCATTTTTAGTCCGAGTCACTTTACTAGCTCATGTTCCTTTCCAGTACTACATAGAACTGCAAAGCAAAATTAATATTTATTTAATCGGCTGAATCATTATCCCAAGTGTGGTAGGTGCTTCTACCAACACAATGTATTGCAGTTAATGTTTGACGAGGCCCATTCTGCCCTACAGTCAGCACATGAACCTGAACAGAGGTTTCAATGTTCTCAAATTAACCATGGAACATCTCTCTTGATTCTTGCCAAATATAATACCTAAGAAAAACCTCAAAAAGCCTAAGAACCTATTACACCAAGATTGCCAGGACGTGTGGGAGAACCTCAGGAAGAGAAGGCCATTTCCAGGGATAAACAGAAACCATGGTGGTTAGTTATCTACATAAACATTACCTCCTGATTTTCAAGACATCATTCAATGAAACCCAGGCAACATGAAGATACTCCAACAGTGCTGAGGCCCATGCTCATTTTTTATAAAAGGTAGAACAAGAAAACCCATAGCAGAAATAGTCATACTATAAACTCTTCTATACTAATAAGCAAACTTCAAAGTATGCGAGAAAGCTTATTAAACCAGAAGTATGTGTCGTGATGGTTCAGGAAGTTTCCCTGGATCCAGTCCAAGTTGGTATTACACAGTTGGACCCTCAGGAATTAAGCGGAAATTCTTCAGTAAATGTCCAACCACTTAACCTGGGCCCATATGCTGCGTCGTGGATAGAACAAAAGGCTGGGGTACATCCTGGACGGGATGCCAGGCCGTCACGGGGCACATATGCAGCTGTAGGCTATAGGTAACTCAGAGACATCAGTTAGTCTGAATGCATGTCCTTGTACTGAGGGAGGCAGCTGAAGTTACTGAAGGAAACCCATGCAAGATAGTCAGAACATGCCAACTCCCCACACGCAATTGGGAAGTGGGATTCAAACCCAAAACTTTGAAGTGTGAGGCAATAATACTAACCAATTAGCCACACCTTTAGTAAATATCCAACTTTATCGATATGCTACTCAAAACATAGTTGGTGAAAGGATGACACATGCATTGTGGCTCTTGTTCATTTATTCACTACCATCTGTAGTCACTTTTCCTATTTGGGGTTGCAGGGGGTCTGGAACCTATCAGGACAGGGCAGGGAACAGCTTAGACAGGGGCACCATCCCATCGCAGGGCACACTCCACTCACTCACACCTGCTCACTGAGCAATTTGGTATCTCCAATTAACATCAGCATGGGACTCTGGAGTAACAGGAGGAAACCCTGTGATGACACAAGAAGAACATGCAAATTCCACACGCATGGAGCCATCATAGAGACTCGAACCCTCATCCCAGAGGTGTAAGGCGACAGTGCTGGCCAATTCCCCAACATGCCACTCCCCCTTTGTCCTTTCATTAGGTTACCCATTGCTGTTGCATGCCAATTTCCTGTGGTTTTACTACAAAAGCATTACTACAAACACAGATTTGCTAGTCGTGTGACAAATTAACTACAGCATCATTCACAGGCGACACATCAACACCCTCCAGTGTGAAACACAACCGATGCTTATCCGAAACGTGGAGAGCCGTATGGGAGGGAGGCAGCATCCATGACGCGAATAACCAGCCTCGACCGTCTTCCGTAACTGCAAGTCCAGGTTCCCAGTGAGCTGGGTGCCCCATTAAGCAGAGGTACAAGGCAGGAAAATGCATGAATCTGACGCCAGTATTTTGTGAATAGAATGTTACCATGATCCATGGGGTAGCAGATTGCATGATAATACAAAATGACATTTTCTCAACTCATATAATTATTCATACTGTTTTGAATTTGTGCAATATTGTATAAGTTATTGGGGGGGGAAAAATCAAAGTCAGTGGTCAACAAGGTGACTCAGTAGCAATGCTGCTTCACATTGGCACCACCGATTTCCCCATAGCGGCGAGTGTGGGGACTGCCATCTGGGATATGCCCTGCCCTGGCTCACATTCTCAGGTCACCCAGACCCTGGGCCAGCTTAGGGCCTGCGGCAGAAATATGTACGAACCAGACAAGACTAAAGCCAACATCTTTGAGCGCTCTCATTTGTGGGGAAAAATGTATGTTATATTATTAGTACTGGTTACTTCATGTATAATGCGTTCAATCCCTAATTGTAATATAGTAAATGTGCAATTATAAGATGAATGTATCAATAAGCGTTATAATGGAATTGACAGAAATTCAGTTACTCTTCTCTTCTATCTTAAAATAATTTTTAAAAAATTGTTAAATTGTTTCTCAACTGCTTTAAATTCGACTCTTCTGTTGAATAAATTACAAGGTAAATAACATTGTAACAAATCTGGCACCTGGGATGTAACGTCACAGTCATGCCGAGCGGGGTGACCTCAGATCTTCTGCGTCATCAGGTATCCCAGTTTCTGTGGCTGGAGATGGGCGTGTCCAGTGTGGTGGAGTAGGAGCCTATCAAATGCCAAGCTGTCTGGAGTGGGACGGCGCTTTCATCAAACGTATTTAAGTTTGAAACGGGTCGGTGAGCCTGTTCTTAAGGTCTCACCCATTTGGTATTAGCTTCTGTTTGTGATGAAACGACATTGGTTCCGCTAATTTACTGTTATGAAGTGCTTCGTAGTTTTCTTTTGGTTTGTTACTGCTAAGTGCCACTGAGATCTCCAGCCTGGTTCCTGCTGTCGGCGTTACTGTTTGTGGGATCTGTTATCTTGCGAAGGAATCCATTGCTAAGGCGTGTGAGCGCTGCATTGACGAGTAAGTAGATCGCATGTGGCTACCATTCACTGGCATCGATTGTTTTTCTAAACAAGAAACTGAATGGGTCTTTTCTGACGTTTTTGCAGATGTAGAATGGACAGTGGCGATATAACGAAGTTGTGGTATATTTGGTAAGTTTCTTTAAAAATTCTTGCGGTCACTTTTGGTGGTTTAAATCCTCTCGTTTACGGCTTTAATTTTGTAATCAACCCGCCAGATTAATGGCACCTTTTTTATTATTAAAATTAACAAACTGACTGTTGTAACTAAATGTCCAGCAATCAGACACGTGTATTTGCGCATCTGTCGTAGATTTATTTCAAAGTTAAATTGTGTTGTTTTTTTTTTCTTTAGGTTTATTTTAATAATAATGGGCACCCTGCTCATGTGCGGAATCATCGCCGGCTGTGTGAAGATGTGCTGTAGGTCCAGCAAGCCGCCGGTGCCCACATGCCCCGGGCAGCGTTTCGAGGTGGCGGTCATCGATGTGGAAAACAGAAGCGCCATGAGCAGCATAAGCACCATGTCCTGTAAGCTTCGCTGCTTCTTTTGGCTACAGATTGTAAAGGGCACTGTACATTAGTGTTCTTCATCTGAGTGCTTTCATCGAGCTATAAAGAAAATTGTCTTACAAAACTATAGATTAACGTGTTAATATATTGTAATTAAATACTTTAACTTTTGATTTAAAGTAATATAGAATAATGACTTCCTTGTGACTGACTTGTAACGGAACCAAACTCCACCCCCAGCTTTCTCCCACCATCTTCCTGGTGAACCTTCACCCCGAATCTTCACTGCAGGGCTCAGAAGCCCCCTCTCACCTCCACCATACAGTCTCTATGCCATGGAGAGCCCTCCGCAATATGACGAAGCGCTGAAAATGCCCTCTGACAAGACTGTCGTCATGCCCAGGGCCCTGGAGGACCCCCATGCGGCCCCTGAAGCCTCTGGGGTGCAGGAGTCAGTGGACACGGTCGACAGGCAGCAGCCCGCTCGGGACGACCCCCCGGAATCGGAATCTCAGAATGCTATATCGTATGAAGAGGAGGAACCCCCAGAATATCACCTGTACGACCCCATGGCGGAGGAGAACTTCACTGAAATAAGCTTGACGGAGCCCTGATGCCAATGCCCAGAAAAATGCTTTCAGCCAGGGCCATTTGCTGCAGTGCTCTTATCTGCCCTTCCAGTTGCTCAGCAGACTGGTTTTTATTCTTTCCATACCACTGGATATCTTGAGTGAAGAAATTCAGAAGAAAATAGCTGAGAAATCCTGGGTATGAAAGATGGGATCCTTTTCTGGGGTTTAAACCCAGTGACCTTTCAGTGGGTTCAGTCCCTTCACCACACTCGCTGCTTTCTGCCTGTGGTGCCGGATGGGTCAGT
Source organism: Brevimyrus niger (assembly GCA_015164015.2). NCBI lineage: Eukaryota > Metazoa > Chordata > Actinopteri > Osteoglossiformes > Mormyridae > Brevimyrus > Brevimyrus niger. The sequence goes on along the minus strand of JAABNY020000108.1, from coordinate 420,443 downwards.
TACCCCTGCAGTCTGGCACTATCTGGAAGGGTGTGACGGTTCTGAAATTCACAGTGGCAACAAACTTTTTTTACTTCATGATTTGAAGAGAAGTTCAGACACCGGGCAGTGGCTGCATATTATGGGCGCCACACTGCCCCTCATTAACCTTGAAGTGTTTTGCCAGCAACTGGTTGTTCTTGCTCAGCTGCAGCTTTTTTTTGCCGCCGTTTACAGTTATGGTTGCCTGGAGTTCACATGACCGGAGTTGTTGCTTGGATAAAGCGTGAAAGCAGAGGACTGGCCTCATTGTCCTGGGTCTGCAACTTCCTTGTCTGATTATAAGAAGCAATGAGAAATAAGCGCTTGGAATATTTACAGCTTTCGTCTCTTGCAAATCTGCTGTAATTGCAAGTTGGACGAAGTAATGGGACCTTATTTAAGGACTCCGTTCTCTGAGTGCTGACATTTTCAGGGATTAAGCTACTGTGACAAAAGACTGCTGGCTGTTAACTTTTAAATCTTGGAAATGCAAACTTGTTTCTTATTTAAAGCTTGCTGCACCTATCATTAAAGCATTATTTACTGAAACAGTGTAGCCAGGAGTTAATTTATATTGATTTGCAGTTTTTAATTGTAATTTACAATTTATAATGGATACTTTTATTTATTGACACATGTGATGTAAATTTTGTACATTTTTAAATGCCTTTTTCCAGTGCTACAGTCGCACATTCATTCTGGGGGAGAACTAGACAATGGGGAAACATTTAAATAAAACATTTGTTTTAAGCGGTCGGTCTTTGAAAATGACAGGTCGACGTTTCGTTCACTATGGGGAAGTGTAGGAGAAATATACCAGCTTCATTTCATGTGGCTGTGCAGAACAGCCCTCTGCCCAGGGGAAAGGTCATAAGTTTGCAAAGACTGGGATTTAAGATATTGATTTGCCCTAATTGCTAACAGAGGCTACTTACTGGCTTCATAGTGAGTGGGCAGGATGGCCATAGGAACACCACTTTCCTGATGGGGGGGGCTATGAAGCAAGGGGCAATATCTCAATGTGATTTGAGCACATCAGAGAAAAGCCTGGGGTGAGAATAATTCTTAGGTTGTTGGGTTGCCATGGTAATCGTCCTATAATCCTGCGTCCTACCTGTAGGGTTAAGGCTGCAAGTGGCAAGTAGGTCGGGTGATTCTTGTAACAGGAGAGAGTGCCGTACACCATGCCCAGTGTTTAAAGAGCATATGTTGTGGATGACAATGTAGTGACATTATGTGATACAGAAATGGTGTTTGTGCATTCAGGAAAAATGGCTTTAAGAAGAAAAAAGGGACTTTAGTGAGAACCCAGACAGCGCCGTGGTGGATTAATAATCAAACGGCCAAAGACAGACTGGCTCCTTCGGCACACGTTGAGAGAGCACCGGCCACCTTGCAATTCTCTGATCCTTTCGCTGGTGGAACTGGAAGTTGTGTTATCAAAAACGAGCCCTGTTTTATGTATACTCCTGTAATACACAGTATTACAGAGTGCTTATTTTAGTGTAAAACCATAGGTAAGTATGGAAGAGAGTGCAGTTTGACTCGGACTCGGGCTAACAGAGATAAAACAGTGCTCCCGGGGAAAGATGATGTAATATTACCTGTATCCTTCCATCTGTCTTCTAGACGCCCGTCCTGACAGGGTTGGCAGGTCTGTGGCACGGGACCCAAGCAGGTTTATTCCCTGAACAGGAAGCCAGTCTGTCACTGGGCATGGGCACGCTTACAGTCTTGTGTCGTAAATCAAACTCCGGCCCAGTAACTGGTTGTCTGATCTTGAGGTGATTAGTATTTAACTGGGTTTGTTAGTAATTTTATGTTCCAGTGTCACACCTCTCAAATCTGGTTTTAAGCCCTCCACCGCCAGTGTTAATTTGTAAACACAGTTGTCCTGATAAATATGTTAATGACTGATTAAAATGTCTCTATCAGAACCTATGGCATGTCAGTCTTCTGTTGCTCTCTGAATGCTTAGATTTTAATGACTGGTAATTAAATGACAATTGGAAAGTATATGATGCCACACACGTTTGCTAACTATGCCTTTTGCCAGCCTTTCAGTGCAGTGACATCCCAGCCAGGTGTGTTTGTGTGTGGATCATAGCTGGACAGACATGTTATGTGTTTTTCAAAGCTGTGCTGCCATACATATAGGGAGACCATGTTGTAGTGCAGGCACCCTGTGGTGAAATGAGCCTGCTAAAGGTGCTTCAGAAGAGCGCCCCACAGAGGGCATGGGCAGAATTGCTTGGCACTCTCCAGCTGCCCTTGCGTAGGTCAGTACTACAATGGAGCTGGTGTTCCTGGTGTCTCTCTTCAGCCTTCTCGCTTCTCTTGATTCTTTTTAAACACAGGTTAATTTATGCATCTTCTGGTTGTTTACTCTCTGTTTTGCCATTTTGTCTAATTTTGTTTCCCATAGTCAAACAAACAGCATTTGTGCTTTGACAGGAGATGTACCGTGGTGCATCGCGGTTTCATAATTTTTTTTTAATCAGCTGCAATACATACAACCCCCACAAGATGATAGCATTTCCTTTTAAATAATATGACAGGCGAACCATTCTGCATTTCGTTTTGGTTTCGTAAACCCAGAACACCAAATCTTACACAGTAGCGAATGTAGTCTTATGTGCGTCAAAGGAACACTCACTGCATATTTTAAATTTTAAATCTTTCTAAGGAAAAAAAAAAAAAAAAAAGACCGATGTGCTTGATTACAGGCAGTGTAAATCATCTTACATGATATCATTGCAGTGAGGAAACGTAGCCAGCGTGAGAGGTCATTTATCTCATAACAGAGTTCATCACCACAGGATCCAACTTCCCATAATGGCATAATGATTTGCCATAACTTTTTCCAGAAAAGGATGTTGTATATTAGAAAAATATATATATACGTGCTATGTGGCAGAGTAGTGAACATGTGTGTGAAGAGTGCTAGGTCCCTGTGTCAGGTTGGCACCCCATCCTGGGATATTACATGGTGGTGTAATGGTTAGGGAAATGCACTTGTAAATGAAAGGGGGCTGGTTTGAATCCCTGACCAGCAAGGTACTGCTCCCTGGGTACTGAATTAGTTGCCCCCTGCTATGTTACATATGGGTTAAATGGGGACAACACATTGTGCTGTGGTGTGTCAACAATGACAATTAATCACTAAATTCTAATTTATGAAGGATGGAAATGTATATTTTGGAAAACTCCTGTGGCAATTTAGGATATCATTATATAATTTTAATATAAATGTACAATGTTTATTATAAATGTTTGGTTAAAATATTTGGTTTCTCTAAATTGCCCATAATTTGTGATTATGTGTTGGTCTGTTCCCTGGAGTTCTGTTTAGGGCGCCCCCTACCGGCTGCCTTGTGTTTCCTGGGATAAATTCCAGCCCCACTATGATCTAGCAGTGGACAATGAGCTGGGGCGGGCAGTCTTATCAGCAAAGGGCCATTATGTATGCAGGCTTTTGGGATAACCTTTAGGTCAGCTGGTGTGAGGACTCCAGCTAATTAATTATCGGGACACATAGCGCCCCCTCCTGGATAATATTGCCTACCTCTGCGATAAAGGCTTTCACGTTGTCTATATAGGCCTTAATATTCAGCATTTCATGCACGGGTTCATGACCACTAGGTGGTTTTTAAATCCGAGAGCGTCGATACGGTTAGGAGCCATTTGCGTTGAGTTACTAATGCTGCTCTTTACTGATGGCGCTTGCATAGTGCGCCCCCTATTGGTGGACTTTATCATTTTGGAGCCGGACATCCAGGAAGCGACTTAAAACAAACAAGGAAATAGTGAAGCCAAAACGGAAAATTTAGTGATTGGGTTGTTGGTTCAGCTGCCAAAAATCCACTTAAGGAAGTGTGCAGCTCTATGCCGGGGTACCGCTATGATCTATCTGCCGATCAGTCATGCGGAGTTATAAGGTCAATGACGATATGGACTGTAACTGGCGGACAGTATGACGAAACGCCGCGGTGATTTCCATAACGCTGACAGTATGCTATGCTTAAAACGATGAAGTGGAATGTTCATCCTGTATTTTGTATTTAGTCATTTTATTTATTTGTTGGCGCAGTAATATGGTTAATATAGGCTTATAGTATTTTGTTGGTTGAGTGTGTATACTGTTACTCATCGCGGAATGTGCTTTTGCTTCGAATCCAACATAGGCTACGTGTGTAGTCTGCAAGTTAACTGCGTTTCCTCTTGCAGTGCAAACACATTCCGTTAGGGGAAGAATTTGTCTCAGAATTGCTCAGTTTGCACGAGTGACCTGCGAGGCGCCGGCATTCCCTGCGTGGTATTTTATGCTGCCTGGGGTGGGTTTTTGTGACCCCGTACTAGACACGCGGTTGTAAGATGAACGAATGCTGAATCATACTCCAGAATTTATACCTCTTTCTTTGTAAACCGACCAATACACTTACATTTGCTCTTGATATCGGTGCTGCAGATCCATAGTGTGTGCATACGTGAAGGAACCCCCTAAATTATTAGACCATTGCATTTAAATTATTAAGGAGTGCCCCAATATGACTCTCTCCCCCTGCACTTTAACATGAATAAGCATGTCCATTTCCTGCAATACACTCGCCTCCGCTCTGCCAAATAGACTCGCTTGTAAAAGTATTCGGCGTCTGAAGGGGTGAGTTTCTGAAGCGGAGCCTGAGAGAGGAGCCGCCGGCTGACAGCAGGTGTCAGTGACGGCGCGCCATGCGCCCTATCCGCTCTGCTCTTCCACAAACATACTGTCAGGATTTGCTGGCGATCGAAACAGATTAAAGCAAATCTGATTATTATATCCAACCTCGGTTATAAAAAGGCAAGGTCATTCTGAGCTTTGGCTTAACGTAATGTTAGTCTTTTAGTAAAATGTATGAAATCGTATTACTCGACATTCGTATTGTCGTTTTCTAATCTGACTATCTAAGCATCCGATATGGGTATTAATGTCATGATACTGCTATTTACTTAAGCTTTCTGATCATTTATTCTAGCATATACATTATTTAAAACATGTACAGGCCTACTGCTATAACATTCAAATAATTGGTCTCCGATTACATAATTAACCGTCTTTGTGATTTTAATGTTTTTAGATGTCCTGAAGTGGTGTAGAGTTAACTTATTAAATCTGGTGTCTATCTTTCCATCTTTCAACCGCTCATCCTACTTATGGCTGCCAACTCTCACGCATCTGGCATGATGTTCCCATTTCTGAATCTCAGGCTCACACAAGAGATCTTACGGCAAATCTATATTATTCCATTATAAACTAAATAAATTAGCTACATCAAAAGTGTTGGAGTAGTTTGCAAACCCTACAGTCTATTTACAAGGTAATAATACTATTACATGCATATAAATGCATGCGCATGTGTATGCAGACTTGTCTCGAATCGAAAAACTCAATCCATCCAGCTGACCAAAGTTGACATCCCTGTTGTAGTTATGGTTGTATGGCGACCTGGAGCCCCTCACAGGCAGCACAGGCTCAAAATTAGCTCATACCTTTGACAGTCCATCACAGGACACAGCAGTCAGCCTATCCACATGTCACTGTACTGCGAGATGAGAGTACCAGGAGGTCCCCCACTACACTGGGAAGGACATGCAGACTCCACAAACACAGAAGTGGTTCATATTGTTTTTCAGGTAAAAAAAAAAAACTTTGATTGCGCCCAAGAAGCGTTTTAGCCGCTATCGATGTGTATGCCCCTTGTTTATATCGTATGTGGTGTTGAATGTTGTAGAGCTGTAAGTCGTAAATATGTCAAAATATTTACGCTCTGTTGCTGTACATCTGCATTACAGAGTTGATGACTTGCACTTACTGCACAACATTGTCGACACCATTGATGTTTCCTAATACACTTTTGGCCTGAAGTTATACTGAGTACTGAGTTGTACTGAGTAGAAACGTCTGCCAGGTCATCGAAATCATAAACTGTAGGAAAGCACAGCAATGTCAGATGTTCTGGATAGAAAGATGGTCTGGATATCAGGTACAAAGGTGTGTTATGTTTGGCACCAACGTCTTTGAGATTTTCGTGTGGCTCCCACCAGGCCCGTCCGCCGCCTCGCTAATGGCTCCCCCGCGTACCTGTTATGGGGCTTCGCGACAGATGCATAAGAGCAGAGGGTATCCAAGGTAACCAAGTCTCCGAAGCGCTGCCCAATCAGCAGCGGGCCAGCTGTGTTAAAGAGACGCCTGCTTGCCAAAGACAAGGGGACCCTTCGCTCAGTCTGCATCAGCTCTATTTGCAGCACTGCATGCTTTTGCTTTTCAGAATGCACTCATACTTCTCATAGGCGCTGCTTCTAAGTGACGGAGTAAATGTGATGCGGAATATTTGTCAATTGTTATGGATGACTTGTGAACAGTAATACAATTTCTCCTTGAAATTTGAATGTACTTTTGGGTTATGGTCTTTAGTCCATAGTCAGCTGCAACAATACTTTGCAAAATCCCATGACATCATCTGTCTAAACTTATAAAAGATCATTTTTACTCTTTTATCTATCTATCTATCTATCTATCTGTTTATTTATTTTGAAGGGGTCATATTATTTATAGAAATCTGATTTTGCAGTATGTAAAACACTAGGCCTACATGTTGCAAAACCAGATGTGGCAGACTCCTGGAAAGGAGTAAAGAAGTGGACATGTGACTGAGAGTTTGTGTGTCCAAGTCTCCTGATAGGCCCTGCTGTCGTACTCTTGAATTAACTCAGTGTTCCGGGGGCAGCTATAAAAGTAAATAGGAAGATTTTATGATTGCAGTTTTATCAATGTGCTTGAAAGTCACTAAATAAATAAATTCCTAAAGTATGGTGCGGAAAACAAACAACTAGCAAAACTGCCTCAGCATACTGCCTAATTAGCAGGACCCTAGGCAGGCCTTCTGGCAGAACCTGACACCATTGTTGTCTTTGCAAACATTTCAAGACAAGTTAACCTGTGCCTGTAGTCCGTCTCGTACAAAGCGATTTCATGGGGTCGGCAAGGCTTAAAAAACCTTTCAGCTGTCACAGTGACTGTATGCATGTTATTTACATGCCATTTCTTTTACAGAGTGTGAGCAACATTTCTGTAGAATGTTGAAAAACAAGTCGCTGAGTCTTACGTTCGTTTCGTCAGTTTGTGGCATCCACTGCGCAACATGGAAGCTCTGAGTGGGGAGTTACGCCATTGGTCGACGAGAGAGAGGCCCGTGCTTTCACGGTGGATATGTAGAAAGCCAGCAGTTGCACTTACCCAACAGCATCCTTGAAAGTAACAACTGCTTTCCTTGGTGTTACAAAGCACAAGTTGGTACAAGAGAGACACCAGGTGCATCGAACCGTTACTGTTTCAGCAGAGAAGCCATTTAACTTTCTGTTTGCGTGAATATCCACTCAAAGGGCATCTCCTGTGATGTGAGTCGATCGTGTGATTGGGTGATGTACATCTTTACATCATCAATGCATTTTAAATTCCCAGCCCGTTGTTTGGCACTGGCATTAAACTATGGAGTGTGACATGCCCTGGAATCCCTACATGTGTGAGATTTTGTTCTTCCGAAGCTACTTTCGCCCTCTGCCCCTATAGCGTTTTTTTTGTGGCATGTCCGGGGCAGATCTCCTGTGCAGCATGACACTGGTCGATCTGAAGCTGAGAAGGGAGCCGCATGATGTCGAGCACTTGAACTGGGGCCCCGACGAGGGCTTCGCTCGTCCTCTGGGCGATGGATCGGGCCTTGTTGTCTTCAGGGTCTCTAAGTAACAGAGCTGCCTAGAGCCCTCTGAGGAAAATCCTGTGCTGGATACTGCTGATAATGAGCAGCACTGTGAAGACTGATATTTTCCTACAGTGAGGACCCAGTGGAATTCCCACAAACACGCACACGGACCTGCCCGGCTGCCCTTTCGCTTCACAGAAATGTTTCACCAGCCTTTCAGTCCCGACCAACCTGGCAGAGTGAGGAGATACCCAGACTTTAAGGTGTTTCGTCAAAATGGATGAATTTGCCTTTTAATCCAAGTAGCCGGATTTTCAATTGACTTTGATTGAATTGCGATCTCATATTTCCAGGGGTTAAGGGTTCGATTCCCTGCCTCAGCGCTTTGTGTGCAGTTTGTGTGTTGTGTCCACTCTGGTTTCCTCCAGATATTTTGGTTTGTCTTTGCAGTCCAAAAACAGACATTTAAGAGGACCGGTGTGTCTAAATTGCCCATAGTGCACAAACGCGTCTCCTGCCTCATGCTTGTTTTTTATATCAACATGACACAGAAAAAAAACAAGTTATTTAAGCTATACAGAGTTGCGAATAAGGAAGTCGACCTTGTGTCTTATTTTTCTCTGAGCTCTAGTACAACATGTTTACTTTTAAAATCACCTGAGAAACAAGACTGCTGCTAGCTTGTGCCCAGAGGGGCAATGCTCTGCACATCGGGGAATGAGGTTTAATGAGGCCTATTAAAAAAATAAAATAAAAGCATGGAACGTGTGCCCGACATGTGCCCGACGGCAAATCCTAAAAGTCAGCTGGGGCACTGCTGTGACAAACAATATTTATGCTACATGGAAATAAATCCGGCTCATTCAATAATATGCAGAGAAACTTTTCCACAAAGAATGCGTATGTTTCTGTCAGTAATTATTTCTGTGAAATGGGCATGTGCATCTACAGATGATTGAAATGTAAAATGTGATGTTTTTCAAAGTTTGCTTTTTACTTATTATTAAAACATTATATGAACCCCACCCCCCACCCCCTAAAGTCCAGATATATGCTGAAGTGAATTGGGTTGGTAAATTATCCATAGGTTTGAATGTGTACAGGCCCTGTTATGTGTTGGCACCCCAATCTGGGTTGCTCTCTACATTGTGCCCAGCAATCCTGTATAGGACAAGTGGTTATGGAAAATGATTGCAAATCTGGAGAAATCAATACAACTCCATGAGTCTCACAAACTTATCCTCAGAATTGCTTATTACATTATATATAAAATCATATTTTCACATCATAGATATTCTTCCCCAGAAGTGCTTGGGGTCATTGTAAGTCTATGTGACTTACTGGCATAAAAAACTGAATCTATATGCAAACAATAAAGAAAATGCACATTATATATTCTTCTAAATTATAGAAGGAAGTCATAGTAGTAACATTGGGATGCAGAATTTGTCAAACAAGGAAGATCACAGGAGAAATAATCGGACTGCATCCAAGAAAAACTGCCATGAAGATCTCTAAAGTAAAATGATGAGGCAGCAGTGTGGAATCTGGCTGTAGTTTTAATGCAACATTAGCATTAATCTGTCTTTTCTGTGGCTCTGCTAAAAAATGTTGTATTAAATACTACTGTTAAGTTACATAGTCACATAATGTCAATTGATTAGTCTTTTCAATTAACAATTTAGAAGTTCTTTTCTTTTCTTTACTGCAGTATCCAACCCCATAAAAAAACACAATCAATTTATTTGCTCTAACAAACTACCTAAAATAAGTATTTTGGTTTTCAGGTTTTATCATTATTCAAAACTACCCAACACATCAGTGTGAGACCAAATGCGTCAGCCCTAATTCAAATGTGAAAGGTTATGCCGTCTAATTGATTCGGTTCGCCTCCCATCTTCTGCGCTACCGCGCATGACTGGATTGCGGTCGGCGCCGTCTCTCCCACCCGTGCGTAATGACGCTATAGCGGCGTGGGGTTTCCCGGAGCTGACTGCAGGGTTACCGCGCCCATCTCTGCTGGTTGATGGCCGGAGGAAGCGACTGAGGTGCCTGAAAGAAACCGTCAAGGAGTGACTACAGTGCTACACCGAATAAGGAAGACAAGAAAGGCTGCAGAATTTAAAAAAATAAAAATACCGAGGGACGGAAAGGGACTGTAGTGAGTCAAGCCGGCGTTAGATGACACTCTTGTTCGGCGCCTAGCTGCTCTTTGCGCCAGTGTGCCGGTGTGTCTCCCTCGGCGTATTGAAAGCTGGGTTCGGGGAGTGGCGCTCCTCGGCAGCTAGCGAGCTAAATCTGAGCTGGGTGGGCGCGGAGAGGATCCCATCTTCGCTGTTTCCGGTCAATGCCATATAGCCGAACGACGGACATCCCCGACTGAAAAACGGGTAAGGGGACAAGAAAATGTGGGCTATGGGGGAGGTAGGGCGAGGGGTTCGTGCGAAACGGGGGCGACAGATTGCTAGGAGGGTGTCAGCCGCGGTCGAAAGGGGTTAAACTGGGCTGCCTGACTGGGGCTGTGCTGCGACGGGGTGTGGGGGCAGCTGGACAGCCAGATGGGTAGTCGGGTGACATTGATACAATATTTCAAAATTAGTATTAAAATGGTGGATATAATTGCGCATTATTTGTTTCTTTGCCCGACGCTTCCCCCTTAGCTTGCTGGCGAGCCCACCCGGTTTCATGGGGGGTGTTCTGCAGTATTGTTCATGGCTCTACACTGGAAATGAATTTGCAGCTAGCTCTGCCTTATTTGCATATATCCCCCGCTATATTAGCTGGGCAGCCTTAAGCCCTGTTACCTGGCACTAACCACGGGATTTGGGGGGAAAAAAACAGATCTCGTATAACTAGTTGAACTAAGCGTAAAAATATTCAATAGTGAGCCGGTGTAGTCGTTACGCTGCTGGGTGTCTAGCTGGTTTCCAGCTTCCGTGGGTCCATTTCGGGGACGATGCTGCGGTCACCCACAGGATCCGTATTGTGGAACCCTTTGGTTGTCGACTAAAGGGGGATTTGGCTACCTTGCACGGCGGGCCGGCTAGCGTCCCCGTCGCTCTCTTATCCTCTAACGTCGGTGGCTGATAGGGTGTGTGCTCCCGATGCGGCCATGCAAAGACTTGGTTGCATGATTGAAAAACACACACACTCTTTCGAGAATTTAATGCTTTAAATAGTAAAAAAAAAATGCATCGGAGTCTTCCTAATGACAAGAGCAGTGGCTGTTGGCTATTGCATTTTTTCGAGAAAGACTTGTTTCGTGGCCGCGATCTAATTCAGTGGTGATCGGAATATATTTTCCCCCATCGTCGGTGGTGGCTGGCGCTCTCAGCCCCGTCCAAGATCAAAGGTAAGATAGCTAGTTAGCTTCACCCAGCAGGTCTTATTTCTGGGCTGCTGTGCATACGAGATTGTTTCTTGCCCCCCGACATAATAAGAGGCTCGGGAGGGAATTTAAGTAGCGAACAATTCGAATGTTCTTCGAAACGAATCGACGCCGTTTTACATGCGGATACTCTTTGGGCAGCTGGCGGCGCCGCCGCTGTTAAGATGTCCAGCAGTGCGCTCCTGTTGACGACCTTAACGCACCGTCCGGGTGTGTTTGATGTGTGTTAACACGCCAGCCGCCTTTTTAAATGATCCGAGAACACGGTAATTGGATTTCAACAATCGTATTTAAACGTGATAGCAATTCACTCTGGATTTTTTTCAACGTTTTTGGCCGTGACACCGGCGGATCTCTTTACCACTACAGCTAAGAGGGAGGAAATGGGTTACATGCATTAAAAACGAGGAAGCCACCATTCCTCCCAGATGCAATATCTGAAAAAGATAACACAACACGTCAAGTAGGGGGAATTCTCGGCACAGAAAAAATGTACATACGAAATCTGGCATTGAAAACTACTTTGACCTTATGAGTTGTAACAATGTAACGTTTTGCCTTTCAAATTACCAGTCGTGGTCACATTATAAAAATAAAATAAAAGCAGGTTCACTGATTCGATACATCTACTCGAAGGGTAGAAGGAAAATGGCCAAGACTAATGTGTGTGTGTGTGTGTCTGTGTTTTTTCCTCCCTCTGCCCATTCGTTGACTGTTTTGCGGTATTTTGGCGAGTCTCTTGTTTATGCTTTTATTCTTTATTTTTAAACTAAACGCTCTTTCGTATTCTTAGCTAACAAAGATGGATTCATTCTGTTTAGTTTTCAAAACCTCGTAGAATGAATGGGTTCCTCTATTCTTGGCCGGAGCAGCTGCGAACGAACAAGATGGCGTTTGCTGATTTTTTTTTCTCCCCTCCGTAGCGCCTTCTCTCTGTCTGTGAAAGACAGTAACCCAAGCATCGGCACAATTCGGGCAGACACTCGGTACTGGCCAGTTAAGTTTTGCCTGTAAGTTTCACGGCAGTGGGCCATTAGGTTATGTTAATCGGTTTAATATCGGTGATGAAATAATGAAGCCAGTCGGTCTTTTTAAACCGGGGATATTTGTGGCAACACCAAAGAGGATGTTTGTATATTTCATCCTGAACTCTAGCGATTGCGAAATTAAATGTTTCAAATGTTAAGCTGCTTGACGGATCCTTTAACGCAGTTTATATTGCACTTTTAAAACATCAATGTTTGATGTCTGAAATGTTAAATTATAAATCCGGTGGGACATTTCCTTTACATTTCCTTCAATATAGCTGAAATGTTTTTATTTGCGTTTTTTTAAAAATGGTACGCTATATTAATCGGCATATAGCATTTTGGTAATGCATCAAGTATGAGTTTTATTTGAACACTGGTTAGACACTGTCAGAATTAGGTGCGATAAATCATAAGCACTGCTTTACATTTCCTGTCACATTTCTTTTGTTGAAAGCCAGAACATCCCCTGTCATTTTTCAACCATGCCTTAGTCTTTTTGGTAGGCTCCGGTCAGTTTTGTGATCTAGCGACCTGGAGAGCTTCACATCGACGTAACGTTTTGATTATTAATGTCTGTCATCGCCTTCGTGTACTCACCTGACTTCGCCGCTAGACGTTTTTCGCGTTAGGCAGAACTTCGTGAGGGCCAAAGAAGCCTAATCTCGGCTATAGAAATTTAGGATCTTTTGCTTGTTCCTCTTTGTAGTATCTGCTGTTCATTTGTGTCAATTCATGAATTGTATAATATTTATGAAACATAGGTAACACGTGGTTTTCAATGAAGAGATGCATGTCTAAATTGGGTTTATTGTATTTTTATTATATCTGGTTTTACAGTTTTATTCTTTTTCAATTTATAATGAAATCAAAAGGAGGTTAGAATGGATAGGGAGCATTCAAGTTTATAATTATCCTGGTACACAAAACAGTTAACAGTGAGCTGTGGCCTAATTTGGATATGAGGCTGGTTGGCTCGCAGCTGGTCTGGTGCTAAGGAAGCAGGCAGTCTGTCAGGTGTTTTCAAGTATATTTTTCTTTGTATATCTAACAGGGGGTTGTCCTCCATTCATTAGAGGCACTCACTGCTGTAGCTGTTTGGAACCTTGTCTCCTTAAGGAGGGTTGTAACTGCAATTGGTGAAGATGCCTTCACTCCCATCACACGTGGATCGAGGGTGAGATCCCTGTGTGTCTAGGTGTGCTGTTATATGTAGTAGGAGATGATAGATTAATCATTAGGACACATCCATGTGTATCTATTCTGTGCTTTTACGTCTTCATGCTTTTAACCACAGTGGCTTGACCCTCTGCTCAAATGATTATATTTTTATTTTGACATCTGTATGCCATATTTTATTTGACAATCATTTTTTTAATTTTATTTTTGGGGTTTATAGTCTTAATACATATCAAAAATGTACTTATTGTACATCAAAAATGGGAAGTTAGTTGTTTACTGTTGTTGTGACCTAGCTATTGTGTTAATGTCATCAAAAATCATATGTTTTTAATACTCATGTCAGCTTTTTTATGAAAAACTATAAACAAGTGTGGTTCAGCCATATTTGACTGTAAGGTTACTAAGGACTCCCTTTAGCCAAGGCCATCATAGGACATGGTGCCCCCCCCCCCCAGTTACACTTTGCAAATAGTGTAAGATGGTGAAAAGCTGCTTCTGTGAAAATCTTGGGCAAATGGCCAGTCAACCATAGTATTTCAAAGAATTAGAATGAATCGTTACGATAACGAGGGTGCATTGATGGTTTTGTGCGGCCGCTCTCGTCTTGATGGCTCCTTTGGATGTCCTCATGGCATTTCTCTCATTAACCTGAAACTCTAGGCATGTCTTCTCACCAAAATAGCTATAAGTATATATTTAAAAAAAAAAAAGTTGGGCATCGTGCCCCAGGTAATTATGTTAATATTGCTCAGAAAAGTGATAATCTATAGCTAGAAAATTTACCATTCACATGACTCATAACACCAAACCAATGCAGTAAATTGTTTTGGCAAAGCTGTTTCGGGTTCTGAAATTTCTTATGGAAAGTTTTCGTGCAAAGCATAATTCAGCTAATTTACTTGTAGCTATCAGACACTATCTTTTCCTAGAAGGTTTTTGTGCATGTAAGTGATCCTTCCTCCACTTCGTGGCCGTTTGTCAACGTGCAGAATTAATGGTTTGCAGCCACAGAAATCTGCCTCCAGTTTCAAGCGACTGCTGTCTCATGCTTTGTCCCGCTCAAGAAACTTCTGCTAAGGCACTTTAGGGCATCAGGCAGCTTTAAATAGATGGAAGTGGCCTGTTTAAGAAAGCATTCCATAAACATTTATAGATGGAGACAAATACGTTTTGTGGAGTTTTTTTTTTTTGTAATTGGGATGGTTTTGCACAGGGCAGCTCAACTCTCTGAACTGAACTTTCTGACATTTAATTGTACACTTCATGTTTTTACAGCATGCCTTAAGACAAAAATATGGAAGGACGGCATCATAAAAGCTTTGCAAGGTTTAAAGTTTCTGTGAGCTGATTAAAATGGAGCTGCGGCGAGTATTCACACAAATAGCAATGAACAATTATCTGGCTTCTGTGGACTTCAGAGAAGGCTATTTGTTTGTAGCAGATTTTTCACCCTTGCATATTCTGTTATGTGATTGGGAACCAATAGGATTAAACTCTTACCGTTCATGGATCTACGCTTTTAGGATTACTAGTGAGCTCAGTGATAGTGCTGATTTTATGATCCAGTTTTAGCCACATAGGATTTCTCTCATCACTCCCAGGTGAACAAGCACAACCGTTTCTCTCACTCCGTTTATGAGACAAGAAACGGTGTAGAATTTCCCTGGTGACGATGTTTGCGCCAGGCTCTTGCAGACAAATGTGAGCAGGATGCAGTCAGTTGTGCACACCTTTTGTATAGAATGTCATACTTTAGACGTACTGTATGTGAACAGTCCAAATCCCAACTGCTGTATGAAAATGCAGTGGAGTCCTGAGAAGATGCTGGAACGTGTCTGCAAAATTAATGATGGTCAAGGTGCGGAACTTGACATGGAATATCATCACTCGTGGTGGGTCAGATGTTGGTCCTGAGGAGAGTGATACTTGAATATGGATGTAGTTTACAGTTGTTGCTCCATTTATGGCTAACCTCCCCAGCCCTTTGTCTTGTTGGCAAATAAAATACGAGAGTGAAAGCTGGAGAGAAGATGCAGGAAGCTGTTGGGCTTCAGTGGAGATGGTGCCAACTAGAGCAGTGGCAAGGTAGACATAACAGCAGCGTATCTCCAGAGCTAGGGGTTCATTTCTGATGTTGCGTGATCTGTGGTGCAATAATAGCGCAACATGGCTACCTGCTTACTCACTAAGAATGGTGGTCTATAGATGGTTCGTTGTCGGTGGAAATGGAGCTAGACACTGGAGCAGCCAGCGCCTGGAGGATTAGGAATCTCTGTGCATGTAGTCCAGAAAAAGTTAGCCAGTCTGGAATCTGGTGGGGTCTTAGTCAAGCAATGGGCTAATCACACTAATTAAGTTCAGTAATGGTGCAAAAACACGACCATAATCAAATTTATAGTCTATTTAATGTTTATATTTCTGTTCTGCTTCGTGAAGCACCATTAGCGCAGTAGTACAGTTCCTGCAAATCAATTAGAGCCATGCACTAAGAAATGTGAATAAAGACGGCAGGCTGTCGAGCGACTGGCTGCTGGTCTGGCTCAGCAGAATGACTCCCTAAGTCTTCCTGGAAGCCTGGAGGAGCCCGAACGTGACCTGTAGATTGGGGTATATTTGAACACAAACAAGCTGCTCTTCTCCACGGCAATTTATTTTTAGTGTTTGGCTGCATGTGACTTTCCACTCTGCTGCCCCTTAACCTGTCCCCCCCCAACACCACCCCCCCTTCCCCTTTAAAGCCATTCATCAGGTGCAAAACAATACAGAAGAGCAGGGACACCCTGGTTATTTCTGTCTCTTTGGGTGCGCCTTGTCACAGTTCACTAATGCAGTGACTGATGCCTCTCCGGAGGTCGCCTCGATGTGGAATTTTGCACGTCACCTACAGGAACACAGTAGGGGGGGGCATTGATGCTTTACCAAACTGGGGCCATATTGGTGGTGGCAATACTCTGCTAATTCAGCTTTTGTGCCAACAGGTTCTGATATTAAAAGCTCCCACCCGCCCCCACACTAACTGAGTGACATGCGAGGTCAGGCGGGGGTAACAAGAAAATGGGGCGAGTTCAGTCGCCAAGATGGAGAAGCAGGCTAGTGGAGCAGTAACACTTAAACGACTCATTTAACACGGAGCTCAACACTAGGACTTAAACGTTTCATTTATTTATTTATTTTCGGGCCATGTGGAATATTTGATTAACCTGCCAAAAGAAGAATTGAGGCTGGTGTCAAGCTACGAACATGGTTTTTCCTTGACTTGCCCTGGTTTCATGATTCTTCATACGTTTTTAAACCAAATTGAGTAAAGATTTTGGGGTGCATCTGAGGTTGGTTTTTATGTTATAGATGGCTGTGCTGGGTGTGCACACAGTTAAGGGGTGTCACATGTTTTTATGTTATAGATGGCTGTGCTGGGTGTGCACACAGTTAAGGGGTGTCACATGTTTTTATGTTATAGATGGCTGTGCTGGGTGTGCACACAGTTAAGGCGTGTCACATGTTTTTATGTTATAGATGGCTGTGCTGGGTGTGCACACAGTTAAGGGCTGTCACATGTTTTTATGTTATAGATGGCTGTGCTGGGTGTGCACACAGTTAAGGGCTGTCACATGTTTTCAGTGGATTTAGTCATGCTTGTACCTGCTAAAGACACAGAAGTTAAGTTACTGCACAGTGCAGACCCCATGTGTAGCTTGCTTTTCACGCCAGGCACACTGCAGGCGGGTATTAAGACGAATGTAATGTATCAGGAATCGGGCGGGCTTTGTGGTGTGAGGGATGTCCACTGAGAGGGCCAGCAAGGTGCTGCAGGAGAGATTCAGATGTATTTGGACATGGAGGAAGGTGTGAAGACAGTTGTAGACCGTGGGATTAAGTTTTAAGTTGAATTCATGTAGATAAAATGGGATCACAACCAAAAAGTTGCTTGCGTGATACTTAATTTATAATTTAAATGTATCAAATTACATATAGCTTGTCCAAACACTATAGTATCAACATGTGCATCATGAAATTCTGTATTAAAATCAGCTGTATGATTGTTTTAGCGTAATTGCTTAGGTAAATTGGAGTTACCAAATTGCCTGTAGCTGTGCATGTGTGAGTGATTGGTGTGTGAGTGATTGGTGTGTGAGTGATTGGTGTGTGAGTGATTGGTGTGTGAGTGTGCCCTTCTGTGGGTTGGCACCCCATCCTGGGTTGTTTCCTGCCTTGTGCCCATAGCCTCTGGGATAGGCTCCAAACCTCTGTGACCCTGAATAGGACAAGTGGGTACAGAAGATGGATGGATGGTTAGTTATTTTGCAAAATTTATTACTTCTGTGAACTTTCCATATTGGTTTTAATTGCATCTGTTAACCAGGTTTTGTCTTTAGTGTGCTGTGTATTTGTTAAACAGCCCATAAAATAAAAATTAGTGGTTATTCCATTTGGCTGTGATTTGGAATCTCTGGGATTCACTGCCAGTGCCAGGGTGGTCTGTCCCTAGCAGCATGTCTGGGTTTCATGCTGCACTGGGTATAGGGACACCACATCTGTGGCCCTCGGAAGAGAACCGCGTGTTCTGCGTAGACAGCAGGCAGTGAAAATCCTCTGTGTTAACAACTGGAGTGCAGGTAGCGCAGCGGTATGAAGACGGGCCTGGAACGGGCACTGCCACTGTGCCGCCCTCCGTCCAGCAAGGTGCCCGCCTGGGCTTCTCCAGCCATAAATACGCTTGATAATTTGTGAACCTGCAAAAACATGAGCTGTGTGTATCTCCTGGCAGAGAGGCCATTGCTAAGCAACGGAGATTCTGTTTAAATTTGGTCTTTAAAAAATTTCTGTAAAAAAACATGCAGCTTAATAATTTCGGCTTTGGTTACAGGCAAGTACCTACCCAGCTAGTTTGAATGAAAGCGTGTTGCTCGCGCAGCCGAATGCTCCTAACGGAACGCAGGAGATGCAACGTTTTGCATATGCGAAGCACACATGCCGAGGCTCCAGCTTCCCGGCCGACTGGCCCTGAGACTCTACTGGTGAGGTTTGTTAACCCCGAAGAAGCACTTTGCATGTTAAACCTCAAGCTTTCTGTTTACATTTGGAGTTTTGACTGAGATTTGACTGGCATGGGGGGGGAGGGGGGGTGGTTGGAGAAAAAAAATGCGGTCAAACCTGAAAGCAAATTCTTTGGGATGCTGATGGCTGTAAGACGGGCCTCTTTCCTCATCTAATCACTTGGCTGTCTGTTATGTGAGCCCCCCCATGCCTGAGCTCCGCTTCATTTATTCTTTGGGAAGGGGGGGGGGCAACGTGATGTAAATGTCCTCTCGCAGTCAGGGGAGTGTGTCTGACTTTGGGGTATGGCTCTGTACCACTTGTGTGGAGCAGGGTTTAGCTGCTGTACGTCTTGGCATGTGGGGTGACCCTGTTCCGTGAGACCTGCCTTCCCCTCTGCTTAGCCTCCCCTGGTTGTTGTTGTCAGCGCTGTGGTCGGAAGGAACAGGCTGTGACAGTTTTCTTGCAGAACCTGTTTCGTCCAGCCAGGCACCATGGGGGGGTGAGAGGGCATGTTGAGCGCCGAGATGCCTGCCGGCGGGAAGGGCACACCTTTGGGGGGGGGGGCCTTCTTGGGGACCAGTGACGAGGACCGCGTCCGTTCCGATGGCGAGAGCCGACAGCTGAGAGGATGGATTGGCTGTTGGGCCACAGGGCGCCACTCGGAGAGATGCATCGCGAGGCCCATGGGGTAAACGGACCTCTGTGTCAGTTGCAAATGCAAGACTCCCTGAGCCGGTGGCAAGGCTCGTCTTGCCCTGTCATGTCGGGTGGCAGATTCTGTGCTCACGGGGCCCTTTCTGGGAAGCGAGCATGCGTCTTCCTCTAGAGGAAACTGAAAGTGTTTGTAGCCCCATGCTGTGTTTCTTAATGGGGCGGTTCTGTTCTTATGCGGCCGCCTGTAGAGTGGACTTAGCCTGAAAAGCCTTAACCTTTTTACCATATTACCCAGTAAAGAAGGGCATGGCATATTTGTTGTTTACTATGCATACAGAAACTCCTAGAGGAAGTTGCTCGTGAATTTGAGGTTCATTGAGAAGTTGCTGCACTCTTAACTTCCGTGAGTAGTTTTCAAGAATCTGTTTGGAGAACGTCGGCTGCGGTGTCTTCTGGTATCAGATGCTGTCAGGTGTCATATTGTAAATAACTGGAGTCGTGACATTCAGATGGGTTACCGCGGAGCTGCAGGAAGCCACGGAATGCTGTAAAACAGGTCTGATATCGCGAGTCTGCAACTGGTATCCCCCATTCAGCTAATGCACAAACTAAAAAGCTCTACCTGTAAGCTTTTGTCGGCGCTGAAATAGGTGGATGTTCCGCGGTGGGCTTGGGACAGGAAGCTGTCTAGTGCTGGTCCATGCTGCAGAAGGCTGGCTGCTTAGACATGGCACTTGCTGAGGAGGCGTTTTATAACTGAAGCAAGCTGATACCCGTTCGGCACCATGATGACCTAGTCATCATCTGTTCGATAATTACTTTTATCGTTTACACTCTGTTCCAGCTGTAAAGACAACGGATGCGTATTTAGTAGGAGGCAGGAACAGGGTTTGGAAATACTGCTATGGTATGTTTCAAAGCTCCGCCTCCGGAGGGTGTGGTCAGCCTCGCGCTGGGGTTGTGGCCTCCCTGTGTCCTCTGATTTGGGGGTGACTCTATGAATAGACGTGAGAGAAGAAGGGCCCGCGTCAGCAGCAGAGGAAGTGTGTCACTGCTTGATTGAATTTGTGTGCTCTGCTGTACCTTGGGAGCGTGGCAGGCTGGGAGTGGTGCGGTGCTGTAAGAGGCCATTTCCAGCAAGAAGCCTTTTAAAGAAATGTCTGGGAGTGCTGCTCCACATCTCGCTTCCTTGCCTTGCTGTGCCCCCCCCCTCCCCCCCAACCGGTACAACCTGGGAAATTACCCCCCTGAGGCCTTACTGCATTTAGAGCACTTAGGCCCCCCGGACCCAATCCGAGCCCGGAGAGAGTCTTCCCAGCAGCCTCTCTGAGCCCGGAGATGGATCACCCAGCATGCACCTGGGCCGTTGTTCAAGCAAAGCGGGGGGAGAACTTGGAAGTACGATGGGTGATGTAGGAAGATCAGCTTCTTCCGGCACGATTCGGGACGTGGGAGCAGCGCACACAGCTCTCTTCTTGCCTGCGCTCCGTTTCCGCCCTTTTATGCAAAGCAGGTCACGGTTTATTTTCTGTCATGGCTGAGATGGGCCTTTTCCCCGTGCAGTGCAAGTCGGGTCATCTGCTCAAGGTTATGACATCCGCCTTCTTTTGGTCCAACTTCCACTGTACTTTTCGAGAGGCAGTTTGAGTGGGTGTGAGGAGGGCGGTGTCATATGCTTGGATGTGGACCTATTAAACTGGGCAAGGGGGGTGTTATCAGAATTAATGCCAGTGTTTATGGAACCGTGGTGTGGTTGTTTATCCTTGTTTGTGTCCTTATGTTTTTTTTGGGGGGGGGGGGGGGTTACTAATGCAAAATGAGAAATATATGGAAAGTTATACTATTGTTTTTTTTAATCTTCCATGTTTTTTCTTTTTATGAAGGTGTTCAAAGAGTTTTATGAGTAATAAAAATGTGTACAGAGAACAGGCCTAATTTCTTTGTTAAATTCCAAATTAGCATGGCATGATGACCTTTAAAGAATCAGTCGCAGTACCAAGCTTATGAAGTCATCCTGTATTTAAAAAACTTGTCATTTTGAAAACAAGTTTCAGGCTATGAACTGACACGGATGACCCCAAAAGACCCCTGTGCTATTAGCCTAATAGAAAACGTTGAATGGGGTTAAACTAGTATAATATAAAGATGCACTATTGTCATGAAAAGTGTAGAAAGGACATATTGCAGGGTGTTAATGTCTATTGAATTAGGCTTGCGATGGGAAAGTCATGTGGTGTTCAGTAAACGTTAGCCGGAATTACCAGTTGCACGACATCGGCCTCAGTCAAACAAGCTGGCGAAAGTCGTGTTGTTTCATGTTTTTGGGGATATTGAATATCTTCACTCCACAAAACTCATTATCCTTTGTAGAAATGCCACTTCAGTTAATGGCACGCAAATATTAAATTATTAGGCAGTCAGAGACTAGTTTGCCGATTTACTCGGTCCAGGTATTTGGGAAGGTTAAATTTAGAAAGTTTCTTTTCATTGTAGCTACATACTTCAAAAGTGTGAGTACATGCTTCTTTCTGTCAGATTAAGGCAGTCCTTACCATCGGTCTTCAGTCAGTGTGTGGCACCGGGACAGATTTGAGTGCTTTCTTTCTGATTAACGAGCTGTTGGCCCTGCTGTTCTGTTGTAGCTGTAAAGGAGTTTGTGTATGACATGGCGTGACGTTGTGGAGGCCAGAGGGGCCCGCGGTGTGGAAGATCCTGGCGGTGGGTAAACTCACTGCTGCTCTGTCCACTGTAATTGCTGACACATCCGCCGTTTCTGTATTTAGTTCTAGCAGAACGAGGGGGAGAAGTGAAAACTCCTGCAAACTCCACTAAGGCAGGACCACCTTAATTGGCAGAGCAAGTATCTGGATGAGGGAAACTTTGGTTTCAGGTATTATATTGTTAATGAGACTATCATGACAAAAAAATCAATGCTTTTCAAAATGCAGTTAAACCAGTATGCAGCGTGAGCCTTGGTTGTGAATGGATTGAATGTAATTTTATTCTTTATATCCCCCTAAGGGCGGGACGGTATCCTTTAATAGTAAGGTGTCCCTTTCCAGAGCCTTTGAACAGTGGTCTTGGGGGGGATGCCCATAACTGCATGGGCCCCTGGTCAGGATTCCACTTCGTCTTAGGGGCTTGGACTCGGACCGCAGGGCGGTTCATACATAATTTGGTTATGCCAGATGTTGTGCTGTGGCCTGGCATGTATGTGATTAAAGTGGACTGCAGTGCTGCTCAACAGCTCCCACGCATGTGGTGGAGCCGTCCCTCTCAGGGCATTGTGGGTAATCGGGGGGAGGAGTCGGGAGGCCTCTGCCTTGAGGCAACCGTTCTCTCTCTGAAACAATCAGCTGTTTATGGAGCCTGTCTTCTGATGGCTTCTCGGCCCTAAATTTAACTCCAAAACATAGTAAAATGCAAAACTGCTGCAAGTTTTCAGCTCGCAGGATTGTATGCAGCCTGTTTGTCCTGCTCATACCAGCTGTCCTGTTTGTCTTTCCTCGTTTTTTAGTCTTGTCCCAGCAGAGCGCTTCATTCATACCCTTCAGCAGCGTGTATATCCTGGACTGCTTGATTAACCAGGGCAAAATGGCAGAAAGTGACGTGTGTAATGAGATGTAGCCTGACACCGCTCCTCTGTAAGGAGGAAGCCCCGCTTGGCAGGAGGCGAGTTGCTGAAGCTTCGCAGGGTGTTGTAAATATTGACTTTAAAGATTTGCTCCGAAATTTGCCGAGACCCCGAAGCTTTTATCCTTGGCCTGGTTAGTAGAGCAAATGTGCCGTCATTTGTCATGCGTTTCTGAGTGCCATACATGGTTGGGTTCCAAAACGTCGCGATCTGCTTGCTGACAACGCAAGAGATAAGTCGCATCTTCGGAAAGCCCACGTCCTGTTCGCAAAAATCCCGAACGAATCCAGGTCTCTGCTCCTCCTCCCTCCGCCACTTGAGAGTGTCTTTTTCTGTGCCGTCATAGCTGGGGACCGTGCACGCGTGAGCTCTCTGTGGGAGTGGCCACATTTCAACGGAATCTTAGGCTCGAAATCATTGCTCATATAGGCGGTGGCCAGAATGTGTAGTTCGTGGCTGATGTTTCTGATGGGCCTGGTCCTGTGTGTTGACGGGCTCGTTTCTGGTTCCGTGAGTAACAGCTAAAACAGGATTGCAATTAAACTTCGGATCATTTTTCTTATGCTTCACGTTTTATGACTTTTAAAGTCATCAGATCACTGTACCGTTCACACTACATGACTTTTTGGGTTCTAATCGGAAGTCTTGAAGTTAATGTGGTTTATGCACTGATCAGTGAAAGGGGGGGGGGGGTGCCTCACTGCAAGATTCCAACAGGAGAAATGCCTGATGAGTCTGTCTGGTCTCCAAACTACATTTTGTCACCAAATCACATGCAAAGAATGACATGAGAAATAACAGTTCTCCGATTTAGTGTCAGTGTGATACAAATTAAAGTGTTTTAACAATCAAAAGATGACACATGCTTGACATTTACAAACATGTAGCAGATTAACCCTCATATACATGGTACTTTCAGGAAATGGTATCACATACCTGGCACATTTCATATATATTTCTTTAAATATTTATTTTATTTGTTATTTAGAAACTGTTCTTAGTGCTCATTGGCTGTAGCTTGTCCCTGTACTCATTGCCAGACACCCTCATTGGCTGTAGCTCGTCCCTGCACTCATTGCCAGACACCCTCATTGGCTGTAGCTCGTCCCTGCACTCATTGCCAGACACCCTCATTGGCTGTAGCTCGTCCCTGCACTCATTGCCAGACACCCTCATTGGCTGTAGCTCG
>JAABNY020000108.1:363466-387320 GCA_015164015.2 Brevimyrus niger | reverse complement strand
CCCAGTTAGGGAGGCCTGGCGATGGGCAGCAGGCCCCCTTTATGCCCGGTTAGGGAGGCCTGGCGATGGGCAGCAGGCCCTCTTTATGCCCGGTTAGGGAAGCTGCTTTTCGCTGGCATTCTAGGAAGTTCTTAGTGCTATTCTAGAAAGGTCAAGTTGTCTGTGCAGTTTTTGGAGGCCCTCTTTTGCTGTTGTTGAGTCAAAATTTTAAATATAAGTAGATACAAGTGATTTTTGTCATGGGCGGGGATTTAAAAAAAAAAAATGAAAATAAAACATGAACAATGCTGAACTGTTCTTGAAAGTTGTCAGTTGTGGAGTTCTCCAGAACAGCGCCCCCTTCAGGCGGCTCGAAGGCAGCTTCGTAAGACCCCCAGTCTGTTAATCCCATGTGTGCTCGGGCAGGATGTCTGGGCAGAGCCAGCATGCTAATGCTGCCCTGGTGCATTCTGGGTGTGTAAGCTGGCGTGGGCCCACCTGCGCCTAACACCTAATTCCTAAGAGGCACAAATTTTCGTAAGCGGGCCATGCCTGTTCTGCGTGCATCGACCACCGGGATTCATTCAGCGGGGAGTGATTTCGAGCCGTCATGCCCTCTGCTGGTGGGGGCTGTGCAGTCCAGCTGCCTTCAGAAGGATGCTTGGGTTTCTCACGCCGCTGTCCCTCTCCCCGCAGACTCCTAGTCAGTGCTTCCCAGGATGGTAAACTGATCATCTGGGACAGCTATACTACAAACAAGGTAAGACTGCCTGCTGCACTTGCTCTTGCTTCCTTCAGTCCTCACTCTGTGTTTGCTCACACGTCCAGCAGACTGGCTTTCCCCCTGTCTTATTGGCTAATAAATTCCATCTGGGATCCCTCCCCCCCTCAATGCCCTGTCTAGCTTGGAAGGTTGTGGCCACAAGTAAGCCTCACCTTTACTGTGTTTGTAGCAGCTAGCCAATGGGCTCCACATCTTAGCTAGAGGCTCAAACCAAGGCCCATCACCATTGAAGTGTACACAGTGGTGGAGCTTTCCCTAGGGATGGTGACAGATAGGATAGTGGTGGAGCCGTGGTTCACTGGCAGAGCGTTTCCCCAGGTGCACGCCATCCCACTGCGTTCCTCCTGGGTCATGACCTGTGCGTACGCCCCCTCCGGGAACTACGTGGCGTGTGGTGGTCTGGACAACATCTGCTCCATCTACAACCTGAAGACTCGCGAGGGCAACGTGCGCGTCAGCCGCGAACTGGCCGGGCACACAGGTAGGGGTCGCCCTGCCCCCACCCCTCCTCCACACGCCAGTTTTACTGGACTTTCTTTACAGCGTTTTGTTCAAAGTCATTTTCACAGTATTTTAGCAAGTTTACTGAGTTTTTATTGATGCCGGTGACACCAGTGCACAACCCTGTCTCTTGGTTGTAAAAGCTGGTCTTTATTCCTTGCGCCTCCGGCTGCCTTGGCTGTGGAAGCACTGCTCTACCGTTGAGGAGTGAGTCTAGGACAGAGCAGCAGCCGCTCTGAAGCCCGGAGCCTCCCTCTTAAGTTTCCCCCCCGTGTCAGAAGTGACCGCGTTTCGATTTTAAGGAGCTTTAATGGGGCTCTTGGGCTGAGTTTGTGGTCTGACTGCTCCTAGTCAGATCAAGCAAAGAGATTTTAAGCCGGATCATTTTACTGAGGAGGCACCTTTCTCAGTGCCCTCTCCCGGTTGGGTGTCAGTCAGGACAGCCGTGACCGTGCCGGACAGCGGATCTCCCCCTGAGGAGCGGGAGAGCCCCAGCTGAACCCTGGGAGTGCGTCCCAAGCGAGCGCTGTCCGTGTTCTGTGGGGGCTGCTGTGTTAATGAGCACATCAGCATCACGTCATCATGATCTGCTCGCACTCCGCCCGTTGCACCATTCCATTGCCACAGAATACTTGCTGTTCAGTGTTTGGGGAATATTCTAGATCTCCTGTTGACTGTCTGTTATGAGATCAGCCCTCACCCCAGAGCAGTGGACTTCTTTGCTGTGGCGTTGCTGCCACGCTCGTCACGTAGCCGCCGAGGCACGCCGCGGGGGCCCCCCGGCACGCCCACCGTCACGCCACGCCCTGAATCACGGCCTTGTTCCCGTGGGGGCCTGTCGGCCGCCTCTGACATGAGCCTCTGCAGTCAGGCCCAGCACCAAGGCTTGCTTGGGTGTCATATGAGGGGGCTGGTGCTCCTTTTTTAAACTAACTTCATTATTTTAGGCAGCCTTGCATAATTTGGTGCTTGTTTTGGAGATTTGGCCTCCCTGCCGTCTGGATAATAAGGCTGATATAATACACAGCCGAGCAGATGCTGCTATTTAGAGGGTCTTAACGTCTCTGAAAATTTTGTGTAATTTGCATTTAGCCGCCTAGCCCGTGCTGTACTGCAAGGGGGCGCCAGGTCTCCCGCAGTGAAGTTGTAGGCTGTGCTTACTGGCCTTTATGCCACGGCAGCCCAGTGATTTTTCTCCCGAGGGCCGAATTCCATCAGCAACATGAAGCCAAGGTTTGCTGCGTCCAAAACAAAGCGTTTTTTGTTTTTTTTTAACTTTTTTTTTTATTAAACTACTTGATCAGGGGACAATAAATGTTGCCAGCTGGGGATACAGGTGTAGACCTCAGTCCGCCGGTTAGTGACCACTGCCTTATGCTAATATTAGCACTGAACATCTGGGTGAGGCCAAGGCAGCTGCACAGGGCTACAGCAGTGGGACCAGTTCCAGGACTTAAACCAGTAAACCTTTTGAGTTCTGTTTGTTTCCTCAATCCCTGCCAGGTGGTCGGGCCCTTCAGGTTTCTTGTACAGCCTCCTGACTTTCTTCAATCGGAGCCTATTCAGGATCATCGTTTCTGCGGCCAGATGTTTAACCGCAGAAAATGACACAGTGCTTCCACTCCTGTGCGTTTCACAGGAGACCCCTTCCCTGGCAGGGTCTCCTCAAACCTTGGGTTTTCTGTGACGCTTTGAGTAACGTTTGACTTAGATATATAGTTGTATAAAAGGATAAATAAGTCTCTAAATAAAAGCTTTTAGCTTCATTTAGCATCGTTGAAGACTCTTACTTGCTCATTTCAATGTCCCTGTATTGCAGAGCTACCAGCGTGCGATTTTGGGGACATTTTCGCAACCTTGACCTTTGCTCCTTTCCCCACAGGTTACCTGTCCTGCTGTCGTTTCCTGGATGACAGCCAGATTGTCACCAGCTCTGGTGACACCACCTGGTGAGTGAGGGAACTTTACTACCGATCTTGCAGGCATGAGCACATGTGCCATTCCAGGCCTGAACTTAAAGTCAAACAGCAGTGCTTCTCGAGTGTCGCCTTGTACATACACACTCGGACAGGCCCACACACTCATTCTACTCCTACCCACCCTGATTATACTCCGATTAGGTGTTTCCCGTAGCTGACATTTCCCATGGCTCACTTAACCCACTTGCCCTACACTGTACAGGTGTAACGTCGTTCGTATCGTGCAGCATTCGTTTTACTAAAAAGGGATCTTGGGGGCAGGTGCGGCCCTTTTGGAGTGGGACGGGGGCAGTATGTGGCTCAGCAGCTCCGATTGCTATACCAGAGAGCGGAAGGTCGCTGATTCACATCACGCGGCCAACAGAGCGATCTCACCGTTGGGCCCGCGCGGGCCGCATTTCGCGTCTCGCTTTCCGAATTATACGCCACTTTAGATAAAGGCATCTGCTAAATGGTTAACATGAGCGTATTTGGTTCTTGACGCCTCACGCCTCTGTCCGCAGCGCCCTGTGGGACATCGAGACTGGGCAACAAACGACCACCTTCGCTGGCCATACTGGTGACGTCATGAGCCTCTCTCTGGCGCCCGACTCCCGGCTATTCGTGTCCGGCGCCTGCGACGCCTCCGCCAAGCTGTGGGACGTGCGGGAAGGCATGTGCCGGCAGACCTTCACTGGCCACGAGTCCGACATCAACGCCATCTGCGTACGTCCCTCCTTGTCCTTTTCTGCCCTCCATTCCCGTTGGTTCCCTGCCGTGTGCAGAGACAAACGTGGCTGGTTGGGATTCCTGAGATCCGG
Organism: Brevimyrus niger; assembly: GCA_015164015.2. Lineage (NCBI taxonomy): Eukaryota > Metazoa > Chordata > Actinopteri > Osteoglossiformes > Mormyridae > Brevimyrus > Brevimyrus niger. The sequence continues at coordinate 383,277 of JAABNY020000108.1, read as the reverse complement.
CATTTTCCGGCTTGTTTGTCTAACATATACGGCAGTGCGGCAGTATAAGGTATACAGTCTAACTCTTGGTACTGGAAATGTCCGGTTACAGGTACTGCAGATCAGTCTGTGAATTTGGCAGATATATAATGTATGGAAGGCCAATGAAAATTCTGAGTATTTGATTGATGTTGGGGTAATTTTACGTGATGGCAGTCGTATATTCAATATATCAACCCACTGCCTTACCTCGTGTATCACCTCAGTATTATATACAATATACCATGATGAATGGCCTCACTCTGTGTGTGTGGTGTTAATTAGCAGTAATTCAGCGGTGCTGGACGTGTGATTCAGAGCATTGGGGCGTGGCTCCAGGCACGTTCAGCCACTGGCACAGCAGTGTGGGCGTGTCCAGTGGGCACATCCAGGGTGACAGGGGAGGCAGCGGGAGCCTTAACCACCTAGAAGCCTTGAGCTAATCCTACCCGCACTACCGCTGCAGTTCTTCCCCAACGGCAACGCCTTCGCCACGGGTTCAGACGACGCCACCTGCAGGCTGTTCGATCTGCGCGCCGACCAGGAGCTGATGGTGTACTCGCACGACAACATCATCTGCGGCATCACCTCCGTGGCGTTCTCCAAGAGCGGCCGGCTCCTGCTGGCCGGATACGACGACTTCAACTGCAACGTGTGGGACACCCTGAAGGCTGACCGTGCAGGTGAGTCCTCTCCTCCCCGCCAAGAGGCAGCAGCTGTGCTGGCTACCAGTCTCCTGGAACTAAAGACTCCCAAGGTGTGCAGATGATGTTTGGGTTGGATACAGTGAACAACAAACTTCCTGACGCATCCTGCTGTGCGCACTCCGCACTCTGGTTCTTATGGTGATGTGTATCCTCCTCGAACCACCATCGTCTTTGACGTTCTCCGACGTTCTCGATGTCCTGCATAAAGTGAAATGGCCCTTTTCATGATACCTGTCGGCACACCTGGATTTTCCTACCAATTCACAGGGACAACAGTGTCCCTCATTCATGCCCCTGCGTTTGACTAATAGTTTGCTTGTTTGAGATGCGAATCAGGCTATGTTGCACCTGCGGACCAGGAATGGTGCCATTTACTACCTGGATTTTAGCCTAAATCAGTGTTTCCCAACCCAGTCTTTGGGGGTCCACATACTGCCCATGTTTTTGCTCCCTCTCAGCACCAGGTAGGAGCAAAAATGTGGACTGTATACAGGGCCCCGAGGATCGGATTGGGAATCACTGGCCTAAATGATGGCAGAGGCTGTATCCCGCTCCTGCTCTGACTGGTGCCGTGTTCCTAGGTGTCCTGGCCGGCCATGACAACCGCGTCAGCTGCTTGGGCGTCACCGACGATGGCATGGCAGTGGCCACCGGGTCCTGGGACAGCTTCCTCAAGATCTGGAACTAAAGCTTGCAGGTGTGTTTCACCCTCGGCATCCTGCAGGAAGTCATTCTCTGTCTGCTGGATTTCCAGGCTCTCGATGTGATGCTTAAACGTTAACTAGACGCCAGACATGAAACGGGTAAAACCTTCCATGCAGCATGAGGCAGATTTACTTTTCAGTTGGCTGCCATTAATTATTAATTATTGGCTGTGGGACGTCTACCAGCACCCAAGAAAACAAGAAACCTTGCCTATAAATAGGCAAAATAAAAAGCTGAATTGATTAATTTTGTATTGTTTGTTATTTTTACATTGTTTGAGTTTGAAAACTTGGCAAGTTTAGTCATACTCATCTGTTATAAAGATTGAGTAAATCAATGTGGATGTGTAGCTCTGGACCTGTAATTGCCACTGGATCATAACTTGGTATTAAGGCTGATTCAGCTGTCAGACACACAGACCGAACTGAATGTTAATGAGAGAATTTTATGTGCATACAGACGTCAGCAGATGTTAAGCAGCAGAGACAGCTTGTTTAAAAAAAGGCTGCATTTCTGAAGTTTGCCAGAGCTGAATGCAGCAGGACAGCAGAGTCAGGCCGTGTCTGTCGCCATCTGCTGTTTGTGACCAGAATGACGAGCATTTGATTTGATTTTGTCATTCTCTGGGGGGTGAGGGGGTGCAGGGAAGTTTGAGGCACTGAATCATCTTTAAGTACATTTTCTCTCCCTTTCTGTTTCCACACAGACAGCATCCGGACTCCAAAGTTGACTGGAACTCCATTCCAACATCAAAATGTTTAAATTTCATTGCATATCTCAAACACCACAATGAAACTGACTCAAACATCCCCAAAACCACAAAAAAGGGCAAAATGACACCTTTCTCATTTACAAACAAAAAGAGCACAATTATTTATCAGTTGGCTATAAGAGAAAATTAACCGAAGAATTGTGGTATAAAACGAAATGAAGTTGTGCACTTCCTCCAGGGACCATTCTATGATAGCGTCTTGAAATCAGAAACACAAACACTATAACCCCGTGCAAATGTATCATGTATCTTCAGTTCAAATGTTTGAGTGAAAGTAATTATGGAAAAATCTAACTTGATAGTTTTTTAGTCTTTTTGTTTGGGTTTTTTTTTTGTTCAAAGAATTTAGATTGAACTGATGGCTTCTTTAAACGAGGATTAAAGGCTTTTCTTTTATGTCCTAGTCTGTGGAGATTTTAGAACTGAGATTGTAGATTGAAAATAAAAGGTATCACTTACCGTTTTTAATCCAGCTTTATTCACGTGAGAAATACGACCATCCAAATGGAGAAGAAAAATAGCAAAAACATGATAAACTTCACCCGGGATCAGTGACCGATTCGTTTTTTTGAGGGGGGGGGGGGGCAGTTCAGTTCTGTATATTTAGTCTTGGATTATTTTTCCCACTTTCTCTCTTTCTGTCTTGTCACCAATCTTTGTTTGCACAAAAAAGAAACTCATCATCTGTAGGATAATGTTGAAAATGTTAACTAACCAAGCACACGCTGTAATGAGAATGAATGCTTGTTTTTAAAACAGACAAAACAGTTTTAACCATTTTCTCACCACCTCCTGTTGGGTATTGTGGAGTAATTACATGAAGATTAACCCCTGTTTTTCATTATTATTTCTTTTTGTTTTTTTCTTTTCTTTTTTTTGTTTTGGTTCTCAAAGGTGGACTTGGGTGGGGCTCATGGATTGGGCTCATGGGTGGGGCTCATGGGTGGGGTGGGTGGTGGTGGTGGGGTGGGTGGAGTCATAGTTTTTCTTTTATATCCCGGGTTACATTCCGGAGTTTTCTGTTCAGAGGCGGCCATTCCGTGCTTGAAAACGCAGTTCTTACTCTGTGAATGAAATGTTGTATAAATCAATGTTTGAAAATAATGATACTGAAACTTTCTAAGTTAAAATTTTAAAAAATTTCTTTTTGTCTGCCATGGGTGGGTTAACCCTTAGAATCGCATGCTGTAGAATTGCTTAAAAAGTGCATATGGAATTGAGTCCTTTGATGTTTTTCTTTGAAAAAATAACCTGTTAAAACTGTCATTACCGCTGTATTTATATTGTTTTCCTCTTTGTTTTGGCTCCTCTGTGCCAGGGAGACATAAATGCATTAACCACAAGTTCATGGTTTAAAAAAAACATTCCCACTTAGAATCTCTAATGTCTGGATTGATGCTTGAAGAAAGGAATGAAAATAAGGAGTCTGTCCCGATTCTACACAGACCACTTTGGAACATTCGCATGCCCAGACGTAACACGCGGGCATACGCACTTGCACAGACACAAGACACGAGAACAAAAACATCGATTCATTCTGTAGCAGCCTTTTTCCAGAAACAAGACGAAATTTACTAGAATTATTTTGTAACAGGTTTTTTTTTTCTGGCTTTCTTTAATACAAATAAATGGGGGAAAAATTAAAAAAAAAATTAAAAAAAACTTGGAACATCTGAATGGCAAACTTTCTTTCTGTAGTTTCCCTAATCACTGTAAAAACAAGCTCTTTTAGCAGTAGTGGCATTCTTTGTTTCTTTTTTTTTTTTCCTCTGCGACATTCTGTACAAAAAAGATGTGCTGTAATCGTGCGTTAGGCCTGGAGGTGGCAAAAAATAAATAAAATAATAAAAATTAAGTTCCCTTTTTCGTTTTCTCTATCCATAAAATAACTGTAGAAATCTGCTCCACTCTTGTCCTTTTTCATCTTTTGTATTTAATTTTCAAGTCAGTGTACTACAGAAAGCTGGATGCAAGATAGAAACTATATTAAAATGTACTGTTATTTAAGATGTAATAAAAAGCAGTTTGAGATGACCGTGTCTGCTTGATTGCTTTTTATTTTCGAAATCAATCAAGTGTTCCGTTCTCTAGGACAGCCACTGTATTTTCTTTCACTTGTAGCGCGAACAAGGTTTGCCGCTAAAGCGGCAGAAAAAGTAGTGAAAGTTTGTGATAACAAAGATTCTGGAATACACTGATCTCAAAAAAAAATGGTCTCTGACATGCTAAGCTACAGCCCAAATAAGATGTGCGCTGCAGCACAGGAACCAGTGCATAGTCCGTCGGAGAGGGGAAGGAGACTTGTATAGGGACTGGGTTGTGGTTAAAATAAGACTTATTATTGTGAATCAATAGACTTTAAGGTTAAATGATGAATAGTAAGTTCAGGTTCAACACTCCATGAGTGAATAGCAGCAGAACATGCTTCTGTTGATTATTTTATGGCTGCTTTTTTAAAAGGGGACATTTTGGAAGTCATTAGAACTGCTGGAGGAAGGTCCTTGGCTTGAATTTTAAATGGTATTTTTTCACTTCTCATTTCTGTATAAGCCCAGTTGGCCGGACAATTGGCACTTTGTTAGATCAGTGCCACATAGGCAGCCGTCTATATTATTGACTGGTCCTGCATTGCACCGAAATGCAGTGTGATAAAAATGTGGTCAGTCGGCAATCTCAGGGTGGGTTGGCAGCCCTGATCCTGGAGTGCTGGGATCCAGCAGGTTTTCCATCTTACCTGGTCTCTGATGACCCACATCTTATCTCAGGAAGATAGAAACTCATCAGGTAGGATGGAAAACCTGCTGAATATTGGCACTCCTTGATCAGGGTTGCCTATCCCTGGCCAAGCTGATGATCAGGCTAAATTAACAGCTAACCACACACATAGGCATTGTTAAACAGCTGACAATAACAACAATATTGAAAATGAACCCCTCAAATTTGAATCCTTCAAATCACTAGCTTTGCAGATTACAGTACAATTACAGTACCTGCTTATTTAACAGACACTTTTTTTCCAGAGACAATTGAGAAAAAGTATGTCAATCCAGATCATCTACCAAGTGTAGATGCAGAATATTTTTTCCAAGAAAAGTACATTTATGTCAAAAATCGTTACATCAAGGGAATGTCAGGGGTCCTGCAAAGACTTGAACCTTCAGATTACTGATCTAGGTCCTTAAGTTCTACATATTATAACAGATCATGGTTCTGTGTTCCTCAGTCTGGCCCAAAGTGTTTTCTCAGGAGTCCTGCTACTACCACACAGTTGCTTTCCTGGTTCTGTAGTCTGACCCCTGCAGATAAGCCCTGTTGTTCACTGTTTTCATTGACAACAATAACCCCCTGCCATAGGACAACTACAGGGCTTTTGTAAGTTTTTGGCATGTTGGTTCTTGTTTCAAATATTAATTATTTTTCTTGGCTAGGTGGGTGCCGGACCTGCTAGAAATTATTTAAAATATATACATTAAGAAATGTTTAATTAGGGTGTTATCGCTAATAAAATGGTAAACTCACTGCACATGCGCAACTTGTACGACGTAGATTTATAAATCACACATAAAGGCTTTTCTGCTCATCCGTCGCGTAGATATGACGGCATGGGTTTTGATAGCAGTGACAGTACGCACACACGGTGGCGCTCGCGGACACTCGCGAGCGGATCGGTGACGCTCCGAGAAAGGTGACGCCCACGCGGAACCGGCGCGTGCGCTTCTCAGTCCGCGGCAGTAAGGGAAGGGGAGAACGTGTGCGTGTCGTGGCTAGTTGGTTACGTAGGAGTAAGCTGGATAAAAGGAACTGAGCTATGGGTTTCGTTTAAGATAAGGATTTTTTGTTCATCGTGGTAGAGACCAGTGTGGGAGAACTGCTGTGAAGTGTTTTTGTGCAGTACAACTACACACACAGTTTGAGGTAAATTAGCTGCCTAGCTAAATGTGGCAGTGTAAGTCTTGTGTTATTTAATGTGTTGATATAGTCGGTTTTTCGTCAATATCCTCTCCTGACGTACTCGAAACGATGCGGCTTGCTAACACAATAAAACGCAGAAGTTTGTGCGAGTGTTGCTTAATGTTCTTAGTGATGTATTTGAAACACGAAACGAGGTGGATAACTGACTGGATCATATTACTGTTGGACTATTCCTCTTGTTTTTTGGATAAGTGTCAAAAATGTATCTCCGGCACGTATTCACCTGGCCAGACTGTTTAATGACATTAATGTGCCATTGTAAGTCTGTTGTGATATATTTAATAGCAAAGGATATTGTTCTTGTACGGCCAGGGTAGCCAATCTTATCCGCAAAGGGCCGGTGTGTATGCAGGTTTTCGCTGCAACTCCTTAACTAGATCACTAATTAGAGGACTGATTGGCTAAAAGAGTCCTCACACCTGGGTTTGAACAGCTGACTTACAGGTTATCCCAAAAACCTGCATACACATCGGCCCTTTGCGGATAAGATTGACTACCCTTGTTTTACGTGATGGTGTTTCAGCGATTGCAGTTTTTAAATTCGGAAGTTTTGCCTTCATTTAATAAACGGATCACTGACATTTGTGCGTTACGTGTCACCAGCAGATGACATTAGCACATAGAAAAAAGAGAATTTATTCTTTTTATTCTTCTGGTCAGTTGAGCAATGTACCGAGAACAGTGCAAGGAGTGGTCTTTAGCTAAACTGTCAGTGTCACGTTTCAGTAATCTTAATTGGTAATTGAATTATATTCGAATACGTCTGTCGTGCATTTCCCACTGTAAATCACTGTGATTAGAAAACTAATATTAAATGGATAAAACTTGTCTCACTGCTTTGGTCAGATGTAAAATATATAGAGGTGTCTGTTCTTAATTAGGGGTGTGGTTATGAATATATACCTCCCTGGCTTTCCCAGCCGAAATTGCCGTCCTTGGCGCCATTCACCGCCGCTCTGTAGTTTGTTTCACTTACAGCCGCGCTGTTTTCGGAGAAGTGAACCGACTTGATTCCTTTTAGCCAAAAGGTGTTCTGTAAATAATTTTCAAACGCCCCAATTTATGCCTCATTTTACTGAGAACGGCACGGTGGTAGCAGTAGTAGTAATTGTAGTACTATTTCATGTTGGCGATGATAAAGCTCCCAGTGATTTTTTTCGCCTGCCCTGCTTGCGTTTTACGTATTTGTAGCAGCAAAGATTTATGGAAAACTGAAGATTAGAAATCTAGTGATGAACAGATTATCACTTCCTTTTGACATCACTGTTTGCAGCCGCAAAACTGAACTCGGGTAAAGTCTGTTCATGGTTGATGCTACATGTAATACAAGATTGTTGTTCTAATATGGCCATCTGATCATAAGAGAGATCTATTTGTCTCCCCTATCTAACGTCCTTGAGATGGATGCTGTCTTGGTTGCATCTGACAAGTGTTACTTATTTACATTTAACAGTGCGGTAATATACGAATAGTTAGTTTCCCTTACAGTTTTGGGCGAAGCAGAATAGTAGGTACATGTTGTATGTTAAGCATGAATACGAAACTGCAAAATATATATATATATATGTATATATATATATATATATATACACGTTGTCAACCTGATGGCCTTTCATCATTGTAGATGTTGTGTCTAATCTTTAAAAATATGTTTAGGCCTGTTGAATCATATGCTGCACTTTGAAATGAAAGATTTTAATGGGGGGGAGTAGGCAAATGAATGATTTGGTGTTAATGTGTTTCCTAGCATAATATTTGAGGTTAAACGCAGACTGTGGGGAAAAAACGGTGAGTAAATGGATTTACAAGTTAAAATTAACAATAATAACAAGCACAGTTAGCAATAAAAATCAGGTGTGTTCCCACGTAATGTAATCCCCAATTTACGACTTAACGGGCTTTCTTTGATATCGGTGTTATGCTGAAAAGGGCGTCCCTGCCGTAGAATGCATGCCTGTCTCCAAATGACTGATTGGTCGCTGATCTGAAACGATTTGAGCTACTTTGTCAAGTAAGGCTAGCGTAGTGCTAATCAATAGCCCCAAAAAACTCGTAAAGCTCTAACCCTAATCCCAACCCCCAAAACACGCCTAAAATGCTAACCCCTAAAAAAAAAACCCGACCCCCCAAAAAACCCTTAAAAGCTTAACTCGTCAGAACACCGGCATACATTCTCAGGCAGCGATGCATTTTTCGGCGTAACACCTGTATGCCTGTTTACGGAATTTCGAAGTAATTGTTTTCCGCTAAAGAACATTTTAAAAACATTCTACACAGATAGAGATGTATGTAAGAATTTTTTTTCTTTATGACATTGTAAGCAAGATGTTTTAGTCTTGGGTTAATGAAATCAGCACCGATATGTTCAACACAGGTACCAGCAAAATGACATTCACCCAAGCACACACCTTTTAGCCACGTATCCTGATCATGGAGTAAAGGTGAAACGCACGCCGCGTGCCTACCTGATGCACCTGTGGGGCGTGGCGGATAAACATGGCGTTTATTGTACAAACACCAAGTCTTGGTTCTGCGCACACATCATCTTCTCATGTTTCATTGTGCTTTTTAGGTTTTATTTCGAATTTTTATTGCTAATATAAGGTGTTTCGATTAGGATGGTATTTTTTTTTTATTGGACAGGAAATGTATCATTTCTATTAATGCTGATCGAGGGAAGGCTGTAGAATCAGATTTAAAAGTAAAGATTGACGCCAAATAGGTCTACATAGTTAGTAAGGGTCATTTAAAAAGCTCACCTGAAAATTCCCTTGTTTTCATATGGGTTTTATGTATTTTTTGGAGAAGACCACCTTTAATAACCCCATTCAAATGGAGTTCCCCACAGAGGGGTCATAAGGAAGTTCAAGCCATAGTGTTGTAGGGACGGAAATGCTTCAATGATGCTTATGTGAAGAAATTCTCAGATTAGTTGTGTAAAATAACACTGGTAGACTTCCCTATGGTTTGAATGATTGCTAGGTTTTTAAATATTGCTTTTAAATGAAAGTCTTTCTGTTGCTCCAGCAAATTAAAGTAGAGGTTGCTGCTGTCCATGTATAATGGGAAGGCTGATGTTTATCCAACCTTTCCACCTCTAGAGCAGTCAATGGATGAACGCAGAGAAGCAGCCTGGCCCTGGCGAGCCTCTGAGTCGGACACAGGCTCTTTGCCGTACTACCTGCCAGACCACGATGGTGTGGAGCCGCTGGGTCGACCACACGCAGCCCATAGCCGATTCAAGGCCCGCAGCCTGTCGGCCTCCCACGCCCTCATCGGCTCCAGCTTCAGGTAGGGCAGCCCCTCTCCCCATGGCTGAGTTTTTACTTCCTCTTCTTTGTCCCTGAAATTCTAACTGGTCACCATTATTTTAGAGTAGAGGAGTGGTTCCTCTGCTGGGTGACCTCCAGACCTCTTGCTGTACACAACAACTGTCATGCTTGGTTTAGCCAATAAAAGCCTTGATGATTCATTTGCTGAATCGTGTGCATCAGAGGTGAGAGAAACAAGAACGATTGAGAGCCATCGTAGTAAAATATTGGGTTTGGCAATATATCCTATAGCTTTGGATGAGCGATGAGTGGCATTGGACCTGTTTGACCTGGAACTTTATTTTCCTTCCATCTGATTTTTTTTCTTCTGGTTTTTCTGGTTCCTTTTGTCTCCCCCGTTCCTTTGTTTCTTCGTGCAGACACACTGATGGAATGCAGCTTTGTGGCTTGTGACTGTAATTGACCGGTGCATTGCAAGGTTCCGTCCTAAATGTTGACATTACTCGGCGATAGTCACTATCTTCTTCCAAAGGTGAATATTTAACAGGTGTTGTGTTGGCTAGTCACGAGAGTCACGATGGCGCATGCAAAGTGGCAACCAATCAAGGAAGTATCAGTGTCGAGGCTTTGCAGCCGGTGGCTTAATTCAGGGAGGATTTCTCAACTGTGTAACCTCTATGGACGGTCCCTCTCTTCCCTCCTTTGCTGATTGCAAACTTGTACGTTTTGAGGGTTGCCCATGGTTTCAAAACGACAGCCCAGGATGATGTCTACCTGTCGCCCCCAAATAAATTAGCCTTTCTCTTTGTTTGGAAATAATGATATCTCTCTGCTCAATAGAATATAAAAATGTTTGGTTTTTGTTTGGTATCATGATACCTTATCTATCATCTGTTGGGTAAATTTCATCCTTTGGTAGGATGGTTATGTAAAAGGAAGCTAATAATTTATACACCTTATCTAGTCTAGTTAACTATTAACAACAACAAAAAACGGTCTTTCTAAGGTTTATGTAAAAATATGACTTTTAAATCAAACAATTTAAAAAAATGATAGTGTTGCCTAATTTATGAAAACATATCTTATTTGTTAACCAAAATACTGTCAACATCAGGTGCAGTTTTATGTATACACGCTTAAATAGATAAATCCTTTATTTTGCCATTTGCACAAGTATGAGTACATTGGAACTATTTTCTTTGTCTGCCCCTCCATGCTCTCCATGCTTGGTGGGTCGCAGCCCAGGGTTAGCCAATGTGCAGCCGCCTTGGAGGACCTGTGAGTGTTCTGCCAAGGCTGGGGTTTGAACCTGCGATCTTCTGGTCACGGGCACAGAGCCTTGGCCCACAGAGCCACTCCTCACTTATGAGTCATAGGCTCCCAAGAGGTGGCCTGCTGCTGTATGCTTTAGGACACCATCACAATTAATTGTGTAAAAACCATTGAATGGTACAGAAGTGCTTGTATATAAAGGACTAATGTTTTGTTGTTTTTCCTAACAACTGCATCTGTATGACTCAGTCACAGCTTATTAAGAAAAGTCTGTTCAAGGGATTTTTTTTTCCCGTCATGAAAATAGACACTATACTGTATTATTACAAATATGCTATGCATTCACAAGTGTTATCTGAAGCTCTGGATTTTCAGCTGACCAGTTAGCAGAATGTATTTCCTGAAGTAATTTCCTACTGACCTTGTTTGCTTTCTGTTTTCCGCTCTGTTGTATTAGCACTCGGGGAGAACTGTTCATCAGAAAACAGGCCTGTAGCAGATGGGCGGCCATTAGACTCAGACCACTAATACAATTTGTGCTCGAAAGTCATGTGACCTGGTGCACCCCGTAGAGATTGTGATGGGGCAGGATTCTTTTGTGCCGTATGACTGCTGGTCTAAGACTTTTTGCTTTACTCTCTTTATATATTCCAAAAACATTTTATTCATTTTTGTACTTCTTGTCTGTGCATCCATACACAAATATTTCATTATGTATGAAAGGAAGGTACCTAACTGGAGAAAGGCGAGAAATCTCTCCAAATCACTGCAGATTCAACTCGTCATTTCTCTGTCCTAGAGCTGGGCGATACGGCCTAAAAATAAAATCTCAGATTTTTTTCCACAATAAATCCGATTATATATTTTAATCAATTTTCCCCTCCCCTACTCAAAATCAAATTACAGATGACAAATAAATAAAACGAGTTTTAACTTTATTTTGTTTTGGTTTTTTACTTTAAAGTGAAATCTGACGGGCCAACAAAGAGATGGCAGACCACACCATTGTAAATACTTTTAGAAACTTGTAAAAACTTTTCATGTTAATGAATCCTGGCTTTTCCATAGTATGTATGGATGTTTATCGCCTTCCCCCATGCCCCATTCCTATCATATGTCTGTAAGTGCTGTTCTCCAATTGAACTGTGTTGTGAGTTGATCCTCTTTTTGCTGGTATTTTCTGCACTAGATGAAATGCAGTTTTTGTTTTGACGATCATCCCCTTGTTGTTTATATTGCTGATTGATACTGAACTCCGTTTGGTGACTGGTCCGCATTCATGGTTTGGCTGACCGTGTGATGAACGCTTTCTGTAAATAATTGCCCGTCTTGCACCAGTAGCTTCCGGGCTCTGGACCCCATCAGCCCTGTGTGAGACAAGTGGGTACAGAAGATGGATGGATGGATGGATGGATGGATGTGTAGATGCCATTTTAACAGCATTTGAGCAGTTTAAGACAGAAAGCCAGTCACCCCAATGATCATGAGCCTGGCATGAAATAAAGTCTTCTGTATTTCCAGTGTGCTTTGCGAGATGAGTGTTGTATTGTAGGTGTTTAAAATTGGCATTTTCTTTTTGGTTTAAAAAGTAGTGATTATTCCCAGTTCATTTATGTTATAAAAAATAACATGATCTGTGAGGTGCATGCTGCAGTATTAGGCTTTGTATTTCTGAAACACTGGTTGGTCTTTCTGCCACAATCAATCGCACATTTATCAATTTCCCAGCGGTATTTGATGGTGTGCCAATGCCATGGGATGTGACGGCGTTGGCCTTCGCAGACCCCCCAGGGGAATCCCCTGCAGTTTGCCTTGATGTGGTGCAAGGGCTGTGATGTGCTTTCGATTGCTCACTCCTTTATTGCTTTGTTTTGCAGGAGGACACAGTCCCTGCATGGACCGAGTCCCGTGACCACGTTTGGACCCAAAGCATGCATGCTGCAGAATCCCAAAGCTGTGATGTGAGTACACAGGCTGGTGGGTGGGCGTGGTCTAATAATGTGTCTTCAGTACTTTGTTTCCTAAGGACGGCGTATGTTTGCTTGATATTTGCGGTCAAAGACCACTGGGCTCACATATTTCTGAAAATCTTTTGAATAATTAGATTTTCCAGATGCACATTGAGAATATTATGCATTTTATTGTCTATATATTTCTGTGTACCATTCATTAACACGCTTTTGATGATGTACTTATTCATTATACTGAACCCAGAAACAGTAGTGGATAACTCGCTCTCTTGCTCATGTTAGGCAAATATGTTTATCTGAAAAGTGCTTTTCATATTCATTAAGCTCCTCCCCAGCCCGTCCCACAGTGAAGGCTGAAATCCTGCTAACTAGCCTCCACACCCTCCACCCTGGTAACTCTGACCTAAATCTCTTTCCAGTAAAGAAAAAGTGAATGTAATCTCAACTGACCCAACCCAACACATCCTTCCTGTTGCCATGTTTTTTTTTCTGTTTGTTTTTTTTTGTTTTTCGTTTTTATGGTGCAGTGATGTCGTGTCAGGAGGGTAATACTGCCTGATGAAGCACTGAGCCAAATGTATTATCTTCCCAAGTGCAAAAGAGGAGTCGTTACCTGAAGCCCTGATGACGTGCCGCTTTTAAAGCCTCTCATTCACTAATCTACAATGTATTTTCAGGGGCTTTTTTTCGAGGCCTTTATGATAAATGACACGGGGATGTCCGCTTCTGCCTGTCCTGGAGTGTGGCTCCCTTGTTTCCTGCAAACATCTAATTAACCGAGCAGATTTTGTTATTGCCAGTGACTCTCGGGATGTTTGTTTATTTATGATTTAAACCAGTTGTTTGCGCACAAGAGCGTACAAATTCACGAGTTTTGTGTGTGTTTTTCGGCGATCGTCTCTGCTGCTGCTGCGTTTGTGTAGGTCCCCTTTGCAAGTTTGATCTGAATGAACAGGTATTGTGTCTGTGGCTCTCACCACTGGTCATTTACAGATTAATGGATGCAGGGGGCGGGGGTGCGTCAGGGGGCTGTAGTATTGCAGTGACATATTTGTCATGCGCAAATGAAGGCTTGGAACGTCCACACCCATACCAGAAACTCACTGGACCGCACCCCAACTGCCCCCCCAAAACTTGGGTGAAAAATTTAACAATGACCTTTAATGCATCCTTAGTCATTTTAATCCTCTTCCTTCTGTTTGGTTTTTATAGCATAAAGACCAGTATAGTGCATCTTTCTCTTCCATGCTGGGAAATCCCATAGTTGTCCGTCTAGTTCCTTGTTCTCTGGAATCCTCTCATTGGGAGTGCTGATTCCAGGGGGTGTGGTTTTGTTCTGAGGGGGCAGGATTAGTGTGATGTCATCTGGCAAGGCTGATCTTAAGTTGCACACTGGAGCTCACTGACTGGCAGAGTGAGTTGAGGCCATCTCAGAGCAGGAGGGGTGACAGAGAATTCGGGCAGTAGCTTTAAATGGCACGTTTTTCAGTAGTTTCTTATTCTTCTACAGTCTTGGAAGAATGAAAATTATTTACAAATTGACGCTGAAACGAGTCTCCTTGGCTGAAAGCTGATGGTTGTCTTGTCAAAGGCACTGAAGCCAGACTGATGTACTTGAGCATTCTGCTTTTTGGAGCCCTATAAGCATGATTAACGTAAATCCGTGCATTTAGAAGTGACACAGCGGACGTTAGGATAGCAGCATGATCAGTGCCTTAAACTCCCAGCTGGAGACGTATCACATGCAGGAAGCCATGAAGTTTAACCATCATGTAGAGCGGCAGGCCCTGGGAGTCAGAGACAACGACCGGTTCTGGACACGGTGAGAGGTCCAGGTCGACCACCAATTTTTGAGGTTTGAGAGCAAAACTTGATGTACGGTGCAAAAACTTCCCATGGAAGTTTGACACAGTAGAATGGTACTTCAGCAAATATGTATTTTGAAGTACAACTGATTTAAAAATATGTTTTGTTGAATATTTTAAATGCTGAACACTACTGTAATGTATGCCCAGACAGAGGTATTTTTATATGCCATTTATTTTTCATGACACATTTGTTTGACCCATGCTTTTAAAAAAAAAAAAAAAAAAAATTCCCACAGCACTCCTAGCCCATTAAATCTACAATATACAAAACATTTATATGTTCACATAAAAGTATGAGCAGTTGCGAGCCAGCTGAGAAGAGGAGGACACGGTGTATATATAGAGAGATGGAGAGAACATCTCTGCATGTAGTGAGGTTCTTCCCATCGCCGACGGAAACCCGTCACTGGCGACTTTGAGTTTCCGCCAGGCATCTTTGCTTGTGACGGCAGCCCTGGACAATGGGAGCCTTTGGAGAGAGCGAGAGGCAGTGAATGCGCTGGGCTTAGCTGGGTCAGTGTCCTGCCCTGCTCAGGGGGTAGCTGGGAGTGTCTGCACTGTGCCGCGTGTGAGTGTGCGCGGCAGTGCTAACGCGGGCATGTTTCTGGTTGTTACTGGCCAGTGGGCAGCCCCCACCAGCAGCCACGGTTTCCACACAGTCAGTTTTGAAATACAGAGGCCCGAAGTGATCTGTCTGGAAGCTTTGCCTCAAAAAAGGGAAAGAAAAAAGGAAGATTAATACTTCTCTACTTGCAGCGGGTGAAATTTTCACACCCTTCAAACTCCATGAAGGCTGTTTTGCTTTGAAGGACACATGAGAATGAAAATAATGTTAGTTTCTTCTTTTTATTGATTCGCAGTGTGAAATTTTGTCTCTCCCTCTCTCTCTCTCTCTCTCTTTCTCAGGCACATCCAGGACCCTGCCAGTCAGAGATTAACATGGAACAATCCCCCAAAAAGTGTCCTTGTCATCAAAAAGGTCCGAGACGCCAGTCTGCTGCGGCCATTTAAGGAGCTCTGCATATTTCTGACTGAGGTGAGGTCACTAAACTTGCCTCGAACACGCTTCACAAATCCCTGGGGCAAGAAAAGTAACAAATGAATACAAATGACCAGAAACTGAACAGAAAGACGGCGCCACCTTTGAAGAGGGGGGTGTTTGAGTCTGAGCTTAGAGACTTCTCAATCGGTGTAAATGCAATTTAGCATTTACAAAATAACATTTACACAGAAATGTCCAGGATTACCACTTGTTCCTTCTTTCTTTGTTCGTTCCTCTTTCTCCTACCTTCATTACTCAAAGTGAATATTTCACACCCCACATTCCCCTATCTTTGTCTCCATGGCGATCCCTGCCTTTCAGGCAGAGTGTGTGAGCACATCTTTGTCCCATTAGGTGAAAAACTTGATTGTCTATGTGGAGAAGAAAGTACTGGAAGACCCAGCGATTGCCAGCGACGACAGTTTTGTGGCTGTCAAAAAGAAGTTTTGCACGTTCCAAGAAGGTATGTTTGGCGTCTGCCTGCACCCACTGCCTCGGCCCCGTCCTGTCTGCCTGCACCCACTGCCTCGGCCCCGTCCTGTCTGCCTGCACCCACTGCCTCGGCCCCGTCCTGTCTGCCTGCACCCACTGCCTCCGGCTTCGCCCACACCCTGTCTGCCTGCACCCACTGCCTCCGGCTTCGCCCACACCCTGTCTGCCTGCACCCACTGCCTCGGCCCCGCCCACACCCCGTCTCCCACAGCTACCCGCATCTCCAGCCCTGCTGCTCATGTCACATTTGTCTGTGATCCCTAACAAAGCTTTGCATCTGGTTCTAGACTTCGATGACATTTCCGACCGTGTGGATTTCATCATCTGTCTCGGGGGAGATGGAACCTTACTCTATGCTTCCTCACTCTTTCAGGCAAGTCACTGTGGTCATCATGTAAATCCTTAACGCATCAACTAGTGCTCATTTTTACGTATCCTCCACTGTAGAATCAAAAGCCAAAAGTAACTTTTTAAACCTTACAGACGACCACTACCTTATAGCATAAATAGCAAAGGGGAAAAAGTAACAAATATGGATGTTTAATTTGTTGCATGCTGTTTACCAGAAGCAGGTGGACATTTTGTGGCCCTTTTCCACTGGCATACAGAACCCAAGCTGTACTCACACCATACCTCAGAGAGACTCGTTACAGGGCAGTTCCAGCTTTTCCACTGGCATACAGAACCCAAGCTGTACTCGCACCATACCTCAGAGAGACTCGTTACAGTGCAGTTCCAGCTTTTCCACTGTCCTAATTTTAATGTTAGCATCAAGTGCTAGAGTTACTGAGAATCGGGACGTCATGATATGTAATATCGCTAATAATGAATTCTATATAGAATACTCTATATTCTTCTTCCTTCAGATAATCCATGAACGGAACACCAGTATGTCCGTGCCTTTCTGCCAGTAATGGTGGTGATGCAGCCAGCTGGGTTTGCTCACGCTTTTGGACGTGCTAGTTAGCGGGTTCATATCGGCATGGTTTCGGCTCACGTCATTTACAAGGGAGAAGCGGCAGTTTGTGGTTCAGCTCGGTGCTAAAGCGCCATTAGTCAGAATGGACGGGGCAGGACAGGGCACAAGCCTCTAGTTCTACTTTCTCTCTTCTAACTGTGTGCCCCCCCCCCCCATCTGCCTTCTTCAGGAGAGCGTCCCCCCCGTGATGGCCTTCAACCTGGGCTCCCTGGGCTTCCTGACCCCTTTCAACTTCGACACATACCAGTCGCAGGTCACACAGGTCATTGAAGGTGAGCTTGAGGGTGTTTGCTCAGCGTACGCCTTCCGCTGCCGGGGTTGATTCTGCAAGTTCAGTCCCGCTGGCGCTTGCGTCAGTCAGTGTCATGGCTGTCTGTACATATGCTCCCCAGATTAGATACAGCTAAACAAGTGAGGAATCCAGTCTGTTCAGGCTCAGAGGCCATATGGTTTTCCCCCTAGAGTTTTCTCCCCCCCCCCCCCCGTTCCACTTCTCAGCCAGTTTCAGCAGGAAATGGCTGTGGCGTGCAGCGGTGCTCTCCTTGCTGCCCGCAGAGCCAGTCCTGGCTTCACCGGTCATTTCCTCGCACAGGGAATTCGGCCATCGTCCTGCGGAGCCGGCTGAGGGTGAAGGTGGTGCGGGGGTGCAGTGAGAAGAAGGCCTTCGCTCAGGACGCCATGGACGAAACAGGCTTGATTGTCACCAACGGTGAGACTGAGGCGGCTCGCAAGACCATGCAGTACCAGGTAAGCAGGACTGGCTGCTGCCGCGTTCTGGGCAGAACCTGCAGATCCGCTTGTGTGCCGGCTGCTGAGACCACAGTCACTCGAGTAACAGAGCACTGGCAGCTCACTCAGGCTAGAACAGTCAGGTGAGCATCTGAACACGGTGCCAACATGCTGCTTCACGCTGGCCAATGATGTCAACAGCGGGATCCGCACCATTGGCCCTTTTACGGCAGGACTGCTCTGTGTGAAAATCAATCTGCAGGCTGCAGGGTTTTAACATCCCCTGGTATTAGGATGTATACATAGAGGTGAACACAGCCATTTCTCTGCTGAATCCTTGCATGCTTTACACTGCTGTGTTTAGCCAGGAACTGCTGAGTTGAGAATTCAGTGTTTCCCTATTTGTCGTTTCTCTGTCAGACCTAACTGAGGATGATGGTCGTGGCTCTGCTGAGGTCTGTCTTTGCCCTCTTTGTGGATTCACTGACTGGTGAATTAGGCTTTTTGCAGTGAGTCATGGGCTGTTTGGTGCCTTTACGTGTTCCGGTGGTCGCTCGACCCAGATGTGATGGAATGACACGTGTGAAAGTGCCACCTGCTTATTGACGCTGATATTTTTAATTTTTCCAAATATAAGGATTTTTATTTGAGTTGAGAAATATCAGGGATCATTGAAAATATAAATGCTTATAATTGTCACAAATTAAACACTTCCACTAGTGGAAATACCAGAGAATGTGTGCTTGTGTACTGATGCTTTATTTGGTATTATCTTGCTTCAGTTGTTTGTGTGTGTGTATGTGTATGTGTGGGTGTGCATGCGTGTTATCGAGGATCAGGAAATGATGTGAGACGGGACATGGCTGAGGGCCCAGGTCATGTGAACTTCTAATTCTTCCACTTCAGTGTTTCCCCACCTTGTCCACAGGGACCGTCAGACGGTCCACATTTTTGCTTTCTCTCTGCCAGACAGTCCACATTTTTGCTTCCTTCCACTCCCTGAGAAAGAAATGCTCTATATCGTAGGTGCTGAATGAGGTGGTTGTGGACAGAGGCCCCTCCTCCTACCTCTCCAATGTGGACCTCTTTCTTGATGGTCACCAGATCACCACCGTGCAGGGAGATGGTAAGAGCTTGTGCCCAGTGGGCAGACCAGATGTGGGCTTTGTCAGTCACCGGGAAATTCTCTACTGCGACCTATGGTGCCCTGCAATAGTATCAAGTGCCCTACAAATGATCATATTTGCCTAAATTACTAATTGTGCAGACATTCTTGCTGATGGTATTTTTCTTGCAAACTTACAGGTTCTCAGTAAATTTCTAAAGCCAAAATCAATTATTTGTCAGCAAATCTTTTACATAAATTCTGTAAAATGCTGCTTGTATAAGTATTCACCCCTGCCCTATAAATATTTTGAAGTCACCTTTTGCTGCAATAACGTTTTTTTGGGGTAAATAGCTACCAGCTTTTTGCACTGTTCAGGATTGATTTTTGCCCATTTTTCACGGTAGACATTCTCCAGGTCACCGTCGCTAGTTGACTGCAATATTCAAAGGAAAGTCAAAGAAAGTTCTCTATAGGACTTAGACCTGGACTTTGACTTGGCCGCTGTAAAACATTCATCTTTTTGGCGTTTAATCACTATCATGCCTGTATAACTGTGGTCTTATTCTTAGGAATCTTAACCTGCTGAAAGGTAAACTTTTTTTGCAGATTGATGCAGGTTTTCTTGTAATGCCTCCCTCCATTTTACCCCATCCATTGTCCCTTCAGTTTTGACAAGATGCCCCCCCCCTGAAAAGTATACCCTTAGCATGACATGTCCAACCTTTTCCCATACTTTTTTTTTTGTACTCTATTCTGAATTTATGACATTCCGTTGCTTTATCTCTAACCCCCTTACACTGCTCTTTAGCCTTCATTTTACCTATATAATGCATGCTGACAGTCTTGCCAGTGATGGGGGGGGGGGGGGGGGGGGTTTTTTAAGGGGCGCCTGCGGGGGCTCCACC
>JAABNY020000108.1:332000-349805 GCA_015164015.2 Brevimyrus niger | reverse complement strand
CCGAGAGGTCCCCAAAAGCATCAGTCTGAGCCCAGATACGCCTGTTTGTGGGCGTCATTTCGGTCAGTGCAGTGCTTTATATAAATAATTTCGCTAACTGCTATCAAAATGGCACCAAAAAAGCTAGAATGGAAGCTAAGAAAGGAAGAGAAGGTAAAGAAAGTGATCAATATCAAAACAAAGAAGGAAATTGTGCAGAAATATGAGAGTGGCGTTCGTGTTCCTACACACTCTCACCACATGAGGCTGGGCATCGTCCTGCACCAGGAGGAAGCTAGGGTCCATGGCACCAGCGTATGGTCTGGCAGTGGATCTAAGGATTTCATCCCAGTATCTAACAGAAGTCAGGGTACTATTGGCCAGCCCATGGAGGTTAGTGCTGCCCTCCAAGAATATGCCTCCGGAGACCATCACCGTTACCCACCAATCAAGCCAACGGTGAACTTGCTAGTTCAGGTGGTCTCTGGCGAATTCCAATCAAGCTGCATGGTGCAGGGCTGTGAGCGCAGGTCCCACTAGTGGCCATTGGTTCCTCCTGCCACCCTAATAGAATATATTTCCAGCACTAAGTTTAGAAATATGCAAATGAGCTGGAGGTGGTCTCAGTCAGAGCTCCTCCTATTTCTCCTCACGCAAAGAGGCAGACACCGGTCTTGCTGCCGGGTGGTTGCCCTTCTGCAGCCATGTCCAGCTCTCCTCATGTAAAGGTCTGTCTCCTCCACACTCTCCAGACTGTGCTGGGAGACCCAGCAATCTTTCTTGCAATGACACCTATGGATGTGCCACCCGGGACCATCCTGGGGGTCAGGCAGCGTCTTTCCCCCCTGAAACAGCTCAGGAAGTTTCGGGTGTCTCCAGGGATTCTTGGGACTTCTTTCTCCGGTGCTGTGGAAAATGTCCTGACCCAGAACATCACATCCTGATACAGAAATTCTATTTTTGATTTGCACAGTCTAAGGGTCGTTTAGGATGTAGCCCAAGCTAAAACCCTGGGTTCCTTTAAATTGTAGCTAGATAAGATTTTAACAGCTCAAAGCTATTAGTTTAGTTCTCCCCAAATGTGCTTGTTGGCCCAAATGGCCTCCTCTCATTTGTATATATCTTATGTTGTTATGATACATTTCATTACATGTTGTACTTGTATAACTCTGCATGTGACAAATAAAAGATCCTGAATCTCTTGTACAACCTGTGCAGCCCTGAAAGGGCTGTATGTACCACATCATGCTACCAGTAGTAACAAGGGCACGAGTGAAATGAAAATGAGAGAAAAATCAGTTAGGAAGGATAAGAAGAGATAAATGGTCTCAGCACATCTACAGATCCTTGAGCAAGGCCCTTAACCCCCAGCTCCCTGGGCACCTCAACAGATGGCTGCCCTTCCCAGACAGCTCACTTTACAAAACAGAGCAAGTGGAGGAGGCATAAAGACAATTTCCCCGCAGGGATCAATAAAAGTATCCATTATTATTTTTGCTGTTATGGTTCTTGACCGAGGTGAAATCAGTTTTAGGTTGGATATTTGACTGATATTCAGATCCACGCTCTCCAGACTTAGCAGGGAGGCATCACTCACGCTAGCCGGCATAAGGGTCGAAAAACGGCCTGATCAATTCCAAAGCCTCGGAGGTGCTCGCGCACCGGTGATTTAGGGACCGTCAACGAATTACTTCTAGGCAATGGGAGCTTATGACAACCAAATGGGTGCAAATTATGCTGCTACCTCAGGCCTATAGGACACAGCAACTTTCATTCGATTTTAACCCTTTGTGTACTTGATTTTTTGTAGCATAATTTGCACCCATTTGGTTGTGATAATTTCCTGTTGCCTAGAAGCTATTGAAAGAAATATATTTACCTTTTCCTTTTAAAATGATCATTTAAAATGCAAAAATGTGTGAGTAAAGTTCACTGTGTCCTGTACATTTCAGGTAGTTGCAGAATATGCACTCATTTTGGAGTTACTGGGTCCCGTTAGATTGAAGTTATTTCAAGCAATCAATATTTTATTATTCTGACAGTAATTCGTTGACGGTCCCTAAATCACCGGTGCGCGAGCGCCTCCGAGGCTGTGGAAGTGATCTGGCTGTCTTTCGACCCTTATGCCGACTAGCGTGAGTGATGCCTCGCTGCTAAGTCTGGAGAGCGTGGATCTGAATATCCAACCTAAAACTGATTTCACCTCGATCCCCTCCTGTTGTTGCTTCCATATGCACCAAAGCAGGTGGAATTGAAATTGTTTATATTTCCTACATGGACATATTGGTATCCCGGAAGTTTAACTGACTTGGTGTTATACTGTGACGATTAAGTGTTCCCTTAAGTTTTTGATCAAAGAATTCCTTCAGCACTGGGGTGCATTGCAAGTGGAAAAATATAATTTTCCTTACTTTTTAAATTGCTATGCAAGATGTTTATAATAGATGTATGTTTTACGTAAAATCGATTAGAAATTCAAATATAATTTTTATTGTTAATTTTTTCACGCAGGTCGCATGAAATAGGTATCTACCTGTCCCTTAAAATACGGGATCGTCCCGCATTGGAAAACTGCTGCGTCCCGTATTATAAGGGACGGATGACATCCCAAGCATGAAAGGTTAAAATGAGGCCATTCTAAGAGAGATGTGGCCATCTGTGTTCCCATGTAATCTGAAGGCGGTGCAAAAGGGATGTATGTCGGTTTACTCGGCGTTTAAAATCTGAATGCCAATACAGGTGCAGTACAGTCACTCGCACTAACGTGCGTCATGCAGCATTTCTGCTGAACGTCGATGCGATAACTCGTGTGGAAACGGCACGCAGGTATAAAGCTTTGCTCTAGATGAATCGGTATAACTACGGTCCTCAACGATCGCGCTGCTATTTTAAGGTCTTCGATTAACAGTGGAATTACGTAAATTTCTAATCAGCTCAGATCAGCAAAGTCACGCCAACTTATTGTTTTCAACTCCGTGAAGGAAACTGAACATCCAGCTTCCTGTGAGTTTTTTTCTTCCTTTTTTCTGCTCACAATGGCGTTTGAGATTCGCTCAATGGGAGTTTGGCGCTTTAGTGGCTGGTGAGGAATTGCATTTTGATTGTGACTTGTGAATTGCATTGCGATTTAACGAAAATTAACAGCTGAACTGGATCTATTTAGTTTGATATTTTGATCTGTGCTTTTCCTAGCCATTGTGTACTATGTAGCATTGTGTATATATTGTACTGAGCATAACCGTACGAGGCAACAGACTAGTGTTAGCCGACGGGTTCTCAAAACTAGCTAACATAATTTTTGTTTTGCCACATATCGTTACCAGTTTTTTGTAGGATTGTCAGGATGATGCTCAACAAACGAATATTAACGCAAGCAATGAAAAGTGAAATCAGGTGCTTGTGAAATGTGCGCTATAGTCCAACAGGATCCTCAGTCTCGTCAGAGTATCATGTAGATGCTGATGCACAAGATCATTCAGCATGTAGCAGATATTTGTCATTTCTCAGGGGCAACATTTGGCCTCGATTTGAATGCCGGTCTTTTAAAATTGTTGTTTATTGCTCACCGTTGTTTA
Source organism: Brevimyrus niger (assembly GCA_015164015.2). Lineage (NCBI taxonomy): Eukaryota > Metazoa > Chordata > Actinopteri > Osteoglossiformes > Mormyridae > Brevimyrus > Brevimyrus niger. The sequence goes on along the minus strand of JAABNY020000108.1, from coordinate 346,251 downwards.
TTGACGCACATTTGAAATCTACAAAGTATTTTTACTTGCGCCTGTTATTCACTTTTCTAAATTTCACGGAGCCTCAAAGATTTTTTTTCTTTCACTGAAGGCAGATCAATACATAGTCAAAGAATTGATTGTGTTTTGGGGAGCAGGGTGCTGCCACGTCTCATGCCGGCCTCTCGGGTGGTCGGTGTCCCGCCGATGGCTTGGATCACATACGAAAGCCCCAATCTCTGTGGCTCCTGTTTGATGGCTTGCAGTTCCTGCGGTTTTCGGCCGATGGAGGGGGCCATGCCTCTCGTGTGTCGTGCTTTTCCGTGTTATGCATGCGGAATCCCGCATAGATCGGACTGTTTAGCACTCATTTAAACACTTGTAACCTTGTGTCAATAACATGGTTGTTGGCAGTTTAAAGTTCTTGTCTGTTCATAGATAACTTAGTCGATCTAGACGGACACGAGGGCCGACATACAGCGCCCTCCATAACGTTTGGGACGATTTCAAGTGAAACAATTCAGACTTAAGATTCAGAATTTTCCATTTTTAGCTCTGAAAGTCTTCGGTATTGCCTTAACAGTGTGTTTGAGGTCAATATCTTGTCGCAGGACGAATTGCAGTCCAATGAGTTTAGAAGCATTGGAACTTGATGTTTTTACACACCTCAGAATTCTTTGCGTGACAGCCATTAGCATTCACATCGTCATTGAAGAGAAGTGCACCTGTACTAGTGCAGCCAAACATGCCCAAGCAATTACCCCCACCCACCAAACGAGCTGGTTTGCTTTGGATCTTGGGCAGTTGCTTTTCATCTCCATACTTTCCGTTTGCCATCGCTCAAGACTCCTCCGGTCTCCTTTGTCCATAAGACTTTTTTTTTAAATTCTGCAGGCTCTTTTAAGTACTTTTCCCCAAACTGTAATCTGTTCATCCTGTTTTTGTGGCTAACTAGTAGTTTGCATCATGCAGTGTAGCCTCTGCATTTCTGTTCATGGAGTCTTCTGGGGATAGTGGTCTCTGACAGAGACACGGCTGCCTCCTGAAGATCATTTCTGATCTGCTGAACGGGCTTCTGGGATTTCTCTTTACCTCGGCCTACTGGTCCCTTTGCGATCACTGAGCTCACCAGTGCTTTCTTCCTTTATAATGATATTTCAGACAGTTGGTTTTGTAACCCTAAGGTGTGACTCATGTCTATAATGGTTTTATTCTTGTTTTTCAGCCTCAAAATAGCTTTTCTGACTTTCATTGGCACGGCTTCTCTCATCATGTATTAGAATGGCAACTACAGACTCGGAATGGTAGAAGCCAGCCTAGGCATCACATCCCTGCACTCATGAATCAATGAAACGCACCGGAGCAATCAAGCGTCTGTGAAACCAAATGTCCCGAACATTATGGGACCCCGAATAGGGGAAATATGTATGGGAAAAGTCTTGTGTTCTCCGTGGTGAACCGGAAATGTATGCAAGTAGCTTGAACACCTGGAATCTGCATTTCAGTCACGTTTAAATAGTTTGTCTTGAAATTTTAAACTGTGGAACAGAGTTGTAAATCAAGGAAAAATGTGTCTTTGTCCCAAACATTATGGAGGGCCCTGTAGCTGTCCTCAGTCGTTTATGGTGGAGACAAATGAAATACTCTGATTGGTAGATACCAGTGTTGCATAAACATCGGCAGGCCAGGCAATAACATTACATAAACTGAAGTCATGCGCTTAGATCCGCTCTGGAAACTCCCTGAGATATCGGCCCGGTCAGCGGTTTTGGGCAGCGCCGATCGGGGCCCCACCTCCGTCTCCTGACAGCTCGAGCGAAGTTTCTTTATTGTGGTCTGGAGCTCTGAATGTGAATAAGCAGGTAACAGAAAAAGATCTGCAAAGCCTGCAGACAGCAAAACCTGTGTGTTGGAGGGTTCCACGTCTTGTATTAAAATTGTATAAAATTTCTTGCAATATGTTTACTTTAAATCTTTATTAAGACTGCAGAAATTCAAGGTTAGTAATTTGCTCTGGAGTTTAAAAATATTGTAATTTAGACTTGGGTTTTTACTAACTAATAAACCAGTGTTCTCTGCTGTGGTTAGACAGTCATATATATATATATGTGTGTATATATGTATATGTGTATATATATATATATATATATATATATATATATGTGTGTATATATGTATATGTGTATATATATATATGTGTGTATATATGTATATGTGTATATATATATATGTATATATGAAGCTCTCTCTCTACATTTTTTTTCACAACAGTTTTATTTGATGTGGACAAATCCAAGATACACATTACGGTTGCTGTCTGAGTCATGTGAAAGCCAGTGTGATACTGCTGTCAGACTGTGCTTTAGCAGAAACACCTTCTGGGTGAGCTGGTCTTTTAAGCATGTAAAAGTATTAGGACAAAGTAGGAATGTATGAATAACTGTGTCAGACTTTAGTACATGTCACTTGGTAAATATTAGGATATTTTTTCCAAAAACTAGAAAAGAAGAGTAGGGGAAGTGCTATGGTGAGGTGTTCAGTGCTAAGTTACCATCATTTTTCCAGTAATTAACCATTTAAGGAATGGCTTGGTGGCCCGGTTAATCAAATGCTACACTTGCTTTTCTGTTCCAGGCACCTGGTTACGGACCTTGAGTAATGCAGTCAGTCCCTGCACCTTAAGCACGTGTGGAATTTGTGAGGCCGGCCGCCACCATCTGAACGACGGACTGATGGCTCCGCCGCACCCCTGTTAGCCGCGTGCGGGCGAGGCGGCGCCACCATGGCGACGGGCGACAGGGCCACGAGGCCCCTGCTGGGGGGCCTCTTCTCCTCCTTCAGGGGCCGGCAGGAGGTGGTACTGGCCCGCAGCGAGAGCTCGCCGGGGGAGCAGGTGCTCAAGATAACCATCACGGAGACCACCGTGATAGAGGCGGACTCGGGGGTGTGGAACCCCAAATCGCTGACCTACCTCACCATTTGGTACTTCTTCAGCTTCTGCACGCTCTTCCTCAACAAGTACATCCTGTCTCTGCTGGAGGGGGAGCCCAGCATGCTGGGTAAGCTCGGCATCCACGAATTACCTTTTTCGCCCTGGGGGGCTGCTTAGGCGTTTTTCAGCCGGACAGCAGCACGGCGTTAGTGACCTTTGTTTATTCGGGGGTCTCGGGGGGGGGCCCGTTGGATGGTGGTGGAGTAGCGGCGAGGCGGAGTTGCAGAAACATGCCGTAAAGCCTGTTACTCCCTGCAGCTTTTTCGTCTGCCGGCTTCGTCTTGCAGCGTGATTTTGTTTTTCTAAAGGCTGAAAAAAATGAAAGCGATGTGTTCAGATCATGGAAGCTACTGACGTAGCGAGGAATATCGGCCCGAGCAGGAATAAAACGCGGTGCGTGACCCGCGCGGCATTTCGCGGTAGCGGACCTTCGCTTTGCCGCGCTTTTCGGTTCAAAATCTGAAACGCTGCAAACGCACAGCAAACTGCTTCAGTTGTGCCAAAAATGCAGATAATTTCTTCGACGTCTTCTGCAAAATACAAATTATAATTTGCATTTCCTTTGTAGTAAAAGGCAGTTAGAAATCTATCCCCAGAGTTTACCGATGCTCCACACAGCAGCCGTTTTTGTACTTTAGAGCCCGGTAGCATCTGTAAGATTAGGCTAAGAAGGGATTAAAGTCTGCATTTTGGCGGGTTTGGCGGCCGCCTCTCATGCTTAATCTGGTCCCTCAGGTGCGGTTCAGATGCTCTCCACCACGGTCATTGGCTGCATAAAGATGTATGTCCCCTGCTGCCTGTACAAGCACAAATCCAGGGCGGAGTACCCCCCCAATTTCCTCATGATCATGCTCTTCGTGGGACTGATGAGGTGACTGAGCTTTCCTTTCCACGTCGCATGTCGCTGTGAAAGTGTCCGCACTTCCCGGCCAGTGTGAGAATGTCCTCGCGTGACCCCAAGATGCACGCGATGACATTACTTAATGAGTCTTGCTCTGTGCGAGTCTGTGCACCATGTAACAGGCTGGTATCTCATCCAGGGGGTGCGGCTTTGCCCTGCGGGTCCAGAGTGTGGCAGCTTCTTGAAAATGAATGTATACTGATGTCGCACCTCCAAGGCTTTTGTTTGCTTATTCTGAGCTCCAGGAACTTAGCAAAATAGTAAAAATAAGTGTATTTAATCCTGTCTTGTTAAGTAAATTTGCTTTTCATTGCGTGTCATTTTTGAAAGCTACATAAATAATTCTTTTAAAATTTGAAAGCTTTATTATAAATTAAGTCAGGTTTGGGGGGGGGGGGTTGGAAATTACATTACTGGTACTACAGAAATGGATTCAAAGCAGAAGTGTGTGTGTGTGTGTACTTGAATATAAATGTAAATTATATGAATGGTATGATATTGGGTATGAGTCTGAATTTTAACAAATACATAAATACAGGAGACACTGAGATACGCCTGAATGCTTATATCACTTTATCAGCATTTTACACGGTAGCTGTGTGATGTGCGGTACCACAGATCCCTGGTCCAGAGGGCCCCCCCCAGAGTTCTGTTCACCACGCTGCAGGTGGTGTACTGCGCTCAGAGTGTCCTGGGACGCGTCTTTAATTCTTTAATATCACAAATTTATTGGTTTTCTAACATAAATCCATTGGCGGGCAACATGTAACATATCTGCACAGACATTTTCTTTTTAGCAAGTTTCAGTTTTTTGAGTCACTCATTCAGTTCTGTTCCTGCCGTTTTGCCGTTAATTGTGATTGTAGTCACTGGCTCCCAAAGGGATATTAAACATAGATGTGTGGCGTTTTACATTATTGCAGATTAATGTTACTAATTAAAAAGTATCGAGTGATGCTTGTGGATGAACGTTTTAAGTCAGAAACGGCTCTTTTAGAACTAAATGTTGGGTTTCACTTTATTAGTACTTGAAATGTAATGAATGTTTTACTTAAAACACAGGTTGTTTCTAAGTAAGGGGTAATGTACAGGCATCCGGTAGTTATCACAGAAATAAGTCCTGACAGTGTGATCAGGACCCCACGCATGTATGTATGTATGTAATAACGCATGTATTTTATTTATTTACAAGTATTAAATTGCACATTTCCATTAATTGTGAACTGTGACATTGTAAATGTGGTACGAATGAACGAACGAACCTGGGATTTTAAACATACAAGTAGTACCGGCTATGCGTTATTACTTTGGAGCGGTTATTATTCAAAAAGAACGAACCTGCAAATGTCTCAACTGACCAATCAGAATCAAGCATTCCAGAGAGCCGTGTAATAATGTGATATATTCTTTTGGTAAACAAATCCATAGTCTGCCATTTATCCGTCACTCCTGGAGCAGTTGCTCAGGGTGTTGTCACTCTCCTAACCAAAGGGTTTAAATCAACAACCTTCTGGTCATTGTGACCTGCAAAGCCGCCCTCGTCTCTCCTGATGACAGTTACTTGAGGACTGTGTGTTTTGGCACAGGTGTGATGATTGCTGACTTGAGACCCACAGGCACCTTGTCCTGGGACAGTGATGGATGGATAATGTTGCTGAATAGCTACTGAGTGCCGTACCTATGAACCTGTCTGTTTGGTCTGGGCTTTCGCACTGTGGAGTGTGTATCTTGAGTAATGTGTGTATGATGTGAATGCTTGATTGTTTCTCTCTGTCAAAGCATGCAAAGATGTTGTGTAGCACGTCTGTTCACAAGATGCCTTTATGTGGGGTGGGTGGTCCTGACTTTGAAGTCACTGACGGTTCGGATACCTTGCTGTAGCTGTTGGGGGTTGTTGCTTTTGGAATGTTCCTCCTTGGAAGGGTTTTCTGCAGGGAGCCTTGCCCCTACTGACGTCTCTCTTCAGGTGGATCTGGCGACGCTGTTGGCTTCGTGCTGCTCTCAGCAGATTCTGAAGCTCATGAGTCATCCTGGGTTTCTCGTTGGGAAACACCCAAACGCATTTTTCAACAGTGACATTGTCGGCAGTGGTTTCTTATGTAGAACCCGGTACTTTGGATATTTAATCCGCGATGTCCGTGTTCCCCTCGTCCGTGTTGTGTTGTGCAAATAAGTCCCAGTCGGTGCATTCAGAGCAGCTCTTAAGCTGTCTTTACTGTACAGATGAATGGTTTTGTTGTGATTTCGGGTGGTTTCTAGGCCATGGTTAAGAACAAAGGGATGTGACCAGTCTGACCCCAGTGGGAGTGTCTGAGGCTTTGTATTCATCTTTCATGTTTCTTTTGCTAATAGCTGCTAGCGGATTGCCATGTGCTGCTTTAACATTTAGCATGTGCTGCTATGCACGTGGCTATAATAATGCCGGTGAACTGGCATGGCGAGCAAGCGGGCTTCCTTCATATTAGGTGTTCCTGATCTAAGGGACAGTCTCTGCCGCTGGTGGACAGAGTGAGATACCAGCGGTGTCGGGCATCATGGAGCGTAGCCAGGTTTCTGTACAAACCATGGCACCGGCGTTCCAGTAAGGACCCCTGGGCAGCATGTCGGCTGCTTCGTTAAACGGCGAATGGATGCTAGGGCTGTAAGTGCTTGGGAGGGAATGTTTGTGGGGTGGATCCCTCAGTCTGGCCTGGATCCACACTGCATATCACACTGTATCTCTGTATAAAAAAAACTCTATTTAGTTATTTATTCTTCCATATGTATATATCACTGTAGAACTTTTTGCACTCTTTGTTTATTGTTTGTTGTGTGTTCCACAAACATGTTTGCACTGGAGGAGCTGCTTTTCATCTCATTGTACATGTTTGTAGTGACAATGAAAGGCATTCTATTGTATTCCGTTCTGTCCCCGCCTGCTCGCCTCATGTCTGCTGCCTTTTCCCTGCACTGCCGTCATTTCCTGCCAGCCAGAATGGTGATCTGCGGGGTCCTCGTTGCCCCCAGGCAATGCCGTCAGTCTGGTTTGCGGAATCTCCTGATGTCACCGGTGCCTGACTGCAGCGTGAGATGTTTGCAAGTCGGTTCGAAATGCCTGAATGAACCAAGAGAAAGAAAGTAATAAAACAGAGAGTTTAATTTTGGGTGGAAGGTATATCTGCCATATCTCCATGCGTCTTCATAGAAACTCCTGAGTTGTTATGCCCTTGGAATGGCGCAATAGCGGGATCTGCTCTGGTCTGCATGGAGGTCCTGAACGTGGCTTGAGACTGGATGTCATGTGCTTTACAGGTTCACCACCGTGGTGCTGGGCCTGGTCAGTCTAAAGAATGTGGCCGTCTCCTTCGCTGAGACTGTGAAGAGCTCTGCTCCCATCTTTACAGTCATCATGTCCAGGCTCATATTAGGAGAGTATACAGGTAATGTTAAACCTAGCGTCTTTGACTTTAGTAGTAGAATTAGTACTTCATTGATCCCGAAGGAAATTCCAACAGTTACAGCAGCACAGAAAAAAAGTGAAAATCACTGTACATATACAAAAGACATGGGACACAATAGTGTACAAAAGACACAAAATAATACTAGATTACAATGTGCAAAATGATGTTTATAGTCATGTAAATGCAATACTATTCTAGACGGCTGGCGACTGAGAAAGGGTCGGGAGGGGTTCTTGTACTTTTTCATGGTCATTTGGGAGCAAAGACCTTAAATACCATAGTATCAAGTGGGCCTCAAGTCTTATCAATCAAGTTCATGACTCAAGTCCCATGTCAAAACAAGCATGTTTTGAGTCAATTCAAGTCAAGATAGTTTGTAATGTATAACTTTGAGGGGAAAAAAAAGTTTAGATTGGGGGGGTGGGGGGGGGGAAACTATACTCAAACTTGTAGCATGGGACTTGAGACTTTGGTTTGTTGAGTTTGGACTTTGCTTGGTGTTAGACTGTGTTGACTTGACTTGGAACTTGAGTGGTAACACTTGACATACTTGCTACTTGAAAGTCAATGACTTGTTCCCACCTCTGATAAAAGCTAAATGGTAATAGTTAGCATTCGCTGTACTGGGTTGGGGCATGTTTATGTGGCCACTGTATACAGTCGCTCAGTATTATTAAATGCATCTTGGTGCTGCTTGTATCGCTCACGTGTGTGTCGAGCCACGTTGCCGCTCCGCTAACCAGGGCTGACTCTCACACTGCGTTTACAGGGATGTGGGTGAACCTGTCCCTTTTCCCGGTGATGGCGGGCTTGGCGCTCTGCACCGCCACCGAGATCAGCTTCAACTTGCTGGGTTTCTCCGCCGCACTCTCAACCAACATCATGGACTGGTAAGGCAGTGGCCAGTGTGGCTGAGAGCAGACTGGGGCTCTGCATACCCTACAGTGCTAACATTCCTACCTCAACCTCCTCTTTTTTCCCCCGTACAGCCTACAGAATGTCTTTTCTAAGAAGCTTCTCAGTGGCGACAAGTACAAGTTCAGGTTAGTTCATTGTCGTTTTCCCCCCACACGTCAGTTAAATGGGTTTTAGCAGTTCTAGTTTAAATGGAGCATTCTAAAAAGCTTAAATTTTCAAAGAATGTTAATTTGTGTATGGCAACAGCCTGTTGTTTTTAGCGGAAAACTGCGTAAAATAGTACGGATCGTAGAATTTGTGACTGGAAGCATCTATTGAGGAAGTGCGTGATAGTTATTAACATGTGGATGGAAATAGAATCTGTTTGCATAAATGCATTCTGGCTGTCAGATGAGCTCTGACACAGGGATCCGCTGAAACAACCTGTAGTTTTATGAGATTTCCAAGGGACGGAGCTCTCTGTCTGGCAGAGGATTGGGGGGGGAGGGTACTGGGGTATTGTCTTCAGTCTCCATCTTACACTCTGATTCTCCGCAAATAATTGATTCTCACAGTTCTCACTGCTCAGTTCATTTGGCTCTTCGTATTCAAATAAATTAAATATGATTAAAAAATGAATTGTCGTGTGTGTGGGAGCGTGTAAGATGGGCCGGTTAGCGTTTTGAGAGAGCGCAGATTTCAGAGCGTCGCGGACATTGCAGCTCACGGCCCGATTCTTCTGCCCAGTCCTCCGGAGCTGCAGTTCTACACCAGCGCTGCCGCGGTTCTGATGCTCATCCCGGCCTGGATTTTCCTACTGGTATGTGACTGTGGCTCCCTAGCGACGGCTGATCCGCCCGCGCGGCGCTTTGTGCGGAACCGGCGGCAGACCCTGAAAGCTCAGGCCGAGGCTTTCGGAGGACTGCGGCTTTTCCCTCACGTTCCGACGACTTGCTTCTGTGGATGCAGGACATCCCCGTGATCGGGAAGGACGGCCGGAGCTTCCGCTTCAGCCAGGACATCGTGCTGCTTCTGCTCTTCGACGGGGTCCTCTTCCACCTGCAGAGTGTCACCGCTTATGCCCTGATGGGGCGCATCTCGCCCGTCACCTTCAGGTGGGCCCCCGGGGTCGGGCCGGGGAATCCGCGCTCCCATGGCCGTTTCGGAGTCTAGGCTGATTTGAGCAAGAGGGGGGGTATATTTATCAGTCGTAGCATTATGTCGGATAAATGCCGCGCTGGTTTTATTGAATAGGGCACCATTACGCCCAAGCAGAGGTGGAAATTTCAGGTCCAGAAAGTAAAAATCCAGACCAGGATTTTGTTTCAACCAACCAGTTGAGTATAAGGAGTCACAGTCACATAGTACTCAAGTGGTTGGTTAAAACAAAATCGTGGCCTGGATTTTTACTTTCTGGACCGGAAATTTCCACCTCTGCGCCCGAGTGACGGAATCTTATGTACAGCTTTAAGCAGGCGCTGGCGGTTTGGCTGATCTGTGCTGTTAAGGCTAATCAAAGTAACTTCCCCCCCCCTCGTCCCACAGCGTGGCGAGCACCGTCAAGCACGCCCTGTCCATCTGGCTGAGCATCATTGTGTTCAGCAACCAGGTGACCCTGCTGTCAGCGGCCGGCACCGTGCTCGTCATCATCGGCGTCATGCTCTACAACAAGGCCAAGCAGCTCCAGAGGAAAGCGCTGCTGGCCCAGGCCGCCGCCCAGGCTGCCGAGGCCAACCACACCCCCCTGCTCCAGGAGGGCGAGATCAAGGCGTCCCCGTAGCGCCATGTGCCTGACAGACCTCTGTCCTGGTCCATTTTGGGGGACTGGGGGACTGCCGGGGAGGGAGGGGCTATGATCTGGATTTGGATTCTCTTGAGCTTCATCTTGCCATGCGAAAGGATTCTGGAGTGTTCGGTCAGTGCCGTGAATACGGTGGAATTCTTGTGGTTTCACACAATGAAGACGTGCGGATTTTATAGGCTCTGTTTCAGGATGAAGTTTAAACCGATATCTTGATCTTACAAGAGAGCAAATTAATTTGGATAGGAGCAGGTCGCATTCTTTCATGTCGATGCTAAAAATAACCATATTAATGCCTGACTATAGATTTTTTTAATACATGCTAGATTTTTCCGGAGGTAGAGGAGGCAGGAAGCACTTTGTGAGATATGGGGGGACACAGGGCAGCTTCCTGCATGCCCAGGTGTCTTTCAGCAGATTATTAAACAGGAACGAACCACCCATTAACAAGAAAGCTGCAAAATGGATGACTCAGGTTTCTACAGATTTTATTGTTGTTTTTCTTTGTGTGAGAATTGATGGAAGACTTTTTTAAAGTAGAAGGGCCAAGGACTGCAGGGACACTTTCTCCAGTTCTGAAAGGGCCCATCAGACCTGAAATTCACACCCCCCAGTGATATTTCTGCTTAACGAGCAGCAGTGCTGAACTTGATATTTATCTTTTTCAGTCTATTCTCTTAATTAGATTAAATTACATCTTTTCTTAAACAAATAGCTAGCATCTGCCATTGATTGCATGTATGCCACACTGACACTCTCTCTCCCTGGTCAGTTTGGTGGTGTTTCCTGGGGTCACTATGGCAACAAGCCGGAATTAAGTTTTTGTTTTGTTTTTTTTTTTTCCTTTTTTTTTATCGCATTGTTTCTGTTTTGGAAGTGTTTGTTTTTTGTCACACAAAGTGGCGTCATTGTATGACCAGCAAGAACCGAGAGCCTGATGGGGAAAATGCCAGATGACAAGGAGAAATGCAGTCCCCTTTTTGCATGACCTCGTGAGTCGTTTCTATTTTTATAATGATCTGTCGGTTCCCATTTTGGAACCTTGCAGTGTTTCTTCACTGTGGTATTGATAAAATGACCTTTTTATTGCATATTCATGTGACCTGAAGGTAGTTTGATGCTTGATATGTAAACTTTCAAACCTCCAAAAGCAATTAAAGTAATACTGTACTTGTGTAGAATACGTGGATTAGAGCACAGCACAAGCGAGATGGTGATTTTTAAGCTCATCACGTCGGAATGTTCACGCCGCGTGTTCTGCATGTGTGAGCTGTCTGATTCAGTGCGTAAGATATCGTGATATCGTGCTGTTGCTCTGTAACACATAAAGGTGCCTACTTAAACATTCTCAGTGTTTCCTCTGTAAATCTTTTTACCAATGTGTAACTCATTTTTACATGCAATTATGTTACGCTGTAATGTAAATATGTCCGTAAGCTTCGCACATTGATATTGTTGTGTAGTATCGATCTCAGAATTACAACAAAAGATGGTGTTTTTTAAAAAAAAACATGTATGCGTAGAAGCCTTAAGCCTATGTTTGTACATTCCAAAGTACATTTCATGTTTACAACATGAACTTTGTATCAGCAGTTTTGACACTGTGATCATTTTTATTCCCCCCAATAAATAATTTCAGTGATTTTCTTGTTTTATAAAGGAGTTGAACATATCTAATCACAAAAACAGTGAGCAGGATAATGTTCCCTTATGGGTTGACAAATTACAGTGGTACTTTGACCCATGAACACCAATTCACCAATTCTGTTCACCAACAATTCGGGTTACGAACCAGGCGCCTGTTTCACAAAGCAGGATTACTTGCTTAGCCAGATAATTTGCCAGATTTAAGGTAGTCTGGGATAAATGTAACTTGAAAATAAGGTCTATTTAGCCCAGACTACCTTAAATCTGTCAAGTTATCTGGCTAAGCAAGTAATCCTGCTTTGTGAAACAGGCCCCAGATATTTGAATTTTTTATGCACTGGTTCGCAAACCGTGTTTCAGGCTATGAACACACAAGCATCCCCCAAAAGTGGCCCAAAGAACCACCTGAAACACGAAAAAGTGTACACTATGCTCCAGACCGGCTGTGGAATGTATAAAAAACTTAATGTATGTCTATTATATCTCTTCAGAGGTTAAATATCTGAAAAAAGAAAAAAAAAACAGAGGCAATGTTCTGTTATAGTGGTATCTTTCAGTGATTGATAAACATCTTTGTGATGGTTTTCAACAGTCAAATATCAATACATAAAATCACAATACTTCATTATTAACATAAATTAACTCCTATTTGTTATATTCTCCATTCACACATAGTGGCAACTGTGTATTGTTTGTTTACAGTACAAACAAAAAAGTTCATTGCAATACAATGTGTCACATGATGAAATGTACGTAATTTTAGGAATATGAAAATAATGTACAGTATAATCACATTTTTGAAATCTGTTTTTTTTTTATTAATGTTTTTGACTTACTCAGTCTATTAATGTTAATTCTTTAGTTTTTTGGGGGGGATGTTTTGTGGTTCTTTTCAGTGTTTTGGCATCTTTCAAGTGACCAGCCCACCAACAAGCATGTGTTCAGTAGTGTATTGGTCCACATTCCATAAAGTATGTTCTCTCTTTTCTGTTTTTGCTGTTTAAGGTGATATTAATTTAAGTCTATATTCTTGTTCACAGAAAAACATCAAAACATTGAAAAAAATCAATGTTTTTGCGGTTTGAATGAATTATTTGTATTTACATTATTTTAAATGGGAAAATTTGATTTGGGTCGCCAACTGAGTCCTCGAACGAATTAAGGTCATGAGCCGAGGTATGACTGTACTGTTTTATCACAGGAGAGCCTGTACAACTAAAATATGAATTGTCCATTTTTGGGAGTGTTTTATAGGTACAGTATTGATCTCGGTGTGAAATCTTAAGCTAAATTCGGGGTGGGCATGGTCAATTAATATTTAAAACCAGACCTATGTTCTTATTGCACTTGAAACAGATAAACATAAGATAAGATAAGATGAACCTCACTTAACCCAGAGGGAATTCTTGTGGATATGGTAGCAAGGCAGGTGAAGTGTACACAATATCAAGAGAAAGTAAATTGTCTAAAGAAAAAAAGTGTGTCATGCTGGACTTTATCTCCTGCAAAGGTAGGTCACTACCAGACATGTGGCTGTCGGGGGTCGGGATACCCAGAGGATGTGCTGTGATGCCTAGTGACAGCAGACAGGATGAATCCCCAGATGATGATCTCAGTACAATGTGGTGGAATAAGTAATTGACTTTCAAGTAACAAGTAACTGTTGAGCCTTGATCCTCCAGTTCCAAGTCACGTACGGAGTCTAAACCAACAAGTCTCGGATCAAGATTGTCTAGTATCAAGTGAAGTCCCAAGTCCTAAGCTACACATACTAAACAAGTCTGATTATATATTATTTTTTCTAATTAACTGCCGCAACAAAGTTATAAGAATAAAGTGTATTCCTCATACCCAACCTGAATGTAGCTGAAGTCAAAGACTTGTTCCTACCTCTGGTCGGTGAATAAAGATGTGCTAGCATAGTGCCCCCTGGAGCAGATGGGCAGGATTATTTATAATCTAATCTTGCACAGCACTGCTCTGTTGTTTGTCCAGTCCAGTATGCTGTTCCAGTGGAGCCCCAGGTCCTCAGCCCTGCACCAATACTGCTTCTTCCTACTGGATGGTGACTGATTTCACGGGCTCTTTGACATTTCCAATCACCTGCACTAGTCCTCTGTACTCTGACTCTTGGAGAAGTCATCTGAGAACTTCTGGTGTTCCACTGGAAGTCCGATGCCTAGAGGGTGAACAGGAAGGGGTTCAAGACAGGTCCCTGCTATGCCCTTGTGTCGCTCACCACCATCTCCAACATACGGTCCTGGAGCACACAAACTCATCTGTTGCTCAGGTAGTCCATGATGCAGAAGACGGTGGGGGGACAAGCTGCATTGTCCTGTTCCTATGTCACATAGGGTGGCTGGTAAGGTTGGAGGCACTGGGGACATCAAAAAACATGATCCTGACTGTTGTGCTCACTTTGTCCAGGTGGGAGTCAGCTCTGTACATCAAGAGAATCAGAGCATCGTCCACACTTGTGTGTGCCTGGTAGGCGAACTGCAGGGATAAGAGCTTCTTAAAGGTCTTCATGAAATGTGAAGTGAGAGCAACTGGTCTGAAGTCCCTTCTTTGGAATGGGGAGCACA